>AWWV01015508.1:0-13394 GCA_001974805.1 Corchorus capsularis | reverse complement strand
AGCTGAAACTCTCGAAGTCTTTCGAAGAGCTTCCTTAAATTTACCAAATGTTCTTCCACCGACTGAGCTTTAGCAATCATATCATCGACATATACTTCAATCTCCTTGTGCATCATGTCATGGAAAAGGTTCACCATTGCTCTTTGATATGTTGCCCCGGTATTCTTTAACTCAAACGGCATAACTTTGTAGCAGAACACTCCCCAAGCCGTGACAAACGCAGTCTTCTCTCTATCTTCTGGTGCCATCTTGATCTGATTGTATCCCGAAAATCCGTCCATAAACGAAAACAAAGAATACCCAGTGGTGTTGTCTACTAGAACATCAATATGTGGCAAAGGAAAATTGTCCTTTGGGCTAGCTCGGTTTAAATCCCTGTAGTCCACACACATCCTTACTTTTCCATCCTTCTACGGTACCGGGACTATATTTGCCTGCCATTCCGGATATTTGGCCTCTTCCAAGAAACTTGCATCAAGCTGCTTCTTGACTTCTTCTTTAATCTTCAGCAACATATCTGGCTTCATCCTTCTTAATTTTTGTTGGATTGGCTTACAATCTGATCTGATGGGCAATCGATGTACCGCCACTTCCGGGTCTAAACCTGGCATATCTTGGTATGAACATGCAAACACATCCACATACTTCTTTAACAGATCTACCAGCTCTTGTTTCTCTTTTTCTGACAATGTAGTACCAATTTTAACCTCCCTTGGTTCTTCTTTTGTCCCCAAATTAATCAATTCAGTAGGCTCCTTATGCGGCAATATCTGCTTTTCCTCTTGCTCTACTAGTCTCAAAAGGTCTGGGGGTAAGGCCTGGTCCTCAATGTCTTCATTGTCAGGCTCGTCGGCAAAGACCGGCCTTTCGAAATCGAACCCCGGCTCGTCACGAGCGTCTTTGCATTCATCGTCAGTCGGCCTGAGAAATAAAGCAACAAAATATATATACCAAGAAAAGAATATATAACTAGTAATGAATGAATGATAAAATAAAAAATGTAAAATAAAGATGAAAAATATATGGATAAAACTTCTAGAGTGTATTTCATTACTTAAAGAAAGTGGTGAACATAAGATAGTTTGATATTTTGAAAGGAAAACATGGTATTGTCATAGACATTCTTGAGGTGGTATTAGTACTTAAGATAAAAGTTTAATTACATCTCTGAATCATCAACAAAGATAGCTCTTTCATATTCAACCCAGTTGTTCAGAACTTCTCCCGAGGCTAGTTTACGGATCCAAGGGCAATCTTCCTCTTCCAGAGTATCATTAGTAACAGCATTGATGTCCAGATTCTGCATCTTTTCCTCAATCCCTGGCTCTTCCTCTGGTGCAGCATTGTTGACCCAACCAGCTGACTTGAAGGTCTCATACAAAGGCAAGAACTTCATCTCCTTCTCTTCCACTCTATTCCCCATCCTGGCCAACCTTCTGAGTTTCATCCTTTCTTCAGCTTCTGCCCAGTCCTTAGCAGTTGGTTTAAATCCCAAACCTAAAGGGCCTTCATGTGTGGGTACTTCAACAGCCTCTGTAATCCCCTACAAGTCCATTCCCAAACCTTTTCCTTCTTTGAATCCCCTCTTCATCATAAACCTGATGCTCATAACAGAGTAATCCATCATGCTCATTGGAATGGTTTCCGCAACTTCAAAGGCTCTGAAAGAGCATTCATATGACCCTTCCGGTGGTTCAACATAAGAGAATCCTGACGCACTGGCCACCACAAAGTCCTCCTCCCCTTTGACTTCCACAAACTTTTCAGGAGTAAGAAACTTCACCACCTGATGTAAGGTTGATGGAACAACCCCTGCTTGATGTATCCATGGCCTTCCCAATAAGCAGGAATAGGATGGATGCTATATTTCGATGGTTATCTCCACCTCTCCTATAACACTCCTCCTGGTGCCATCAAAGGCTTTCACAATCAAATGATTGGTTTGGATGCAGGCCTCATCTACCGGTAACCTCTTCAACATTTTGAGGGGTAAGATATTCAAAGCTGAACCATTATTAATTAGCACATTGCCCATGCTCACATTTTGGCACTTAACTGTGATGTGCAATGCCTTTATACTGTTCCTCATTCCTTTGGGGATATCCTTCTCTACAAAGGCAATGAATCCATGCGCAGATATGTTACCCGCCATGTGATCCAAGTCGGCGACACTGATGCTCTGGGATACATGTTACTGGTTCAACACCTTTAACAATGCATTTCGGTGTGCTTCGGAGTTCAACAATAACCTGAGGATAGAGATTCTAGCAGGCAACCTGTTCAACTGTTCGATTACACGGTATTCACTCTGCTTGATGATTTTCAAGAATTCACATTCTTCGTGTTCTGATACTGGCTTCTCGACAATTTCCTCTTCCCTCTGTCTGACAACCTCTTCTGAACTTCTTATACCGGCCTCAGGAACCATGGCCTCATCCTTTTTCATTTGAGCTGACTCTGCCATCTCAGGTGAGTATACCCTTCCACTTCTAGTCATTCTCCCAACACCTGATACATTAGCCGAACTGCTTTCACCTGCTGATGTAGTCACATTGAGATCATACTTCCATGGCACTTGGCGACTATCCGTGTAAGGAAATGGTTGTGGAGGTTTCACAACTACAGATGCTACTGGCTTTTGCATATGGGCTGGTAAAACTGTTGGTGGCCTTGGCACAAAAGGCTGAGGCTTGACCTTAGGCAGAGCTGGTATGAAGGGTTGTACATGCTCTTCAATAATAACGTCAACCTCTTTCCTCTTACTTTCCACATAGAATTCCATCCTTCCCTCATCCATCAAACTCTGAACTTTCTCCCTGAAATCCCAACAATCCCGAATCCCGTGCCCCAAACCATGATATGGGCATACCTCATTCGTTTCTGCTCCTCCAAATTCTCCTGGGGTTACCATATCTGCCTTCACTAAAGCTTTGTAGACTGTTGCCATAACCACTTCCTGAATTCGATTTTTGACTGTTTCACATTTCTCAATTACGCCCACCTGATTCCCACCATGACTAGGTAATGGATTAGCCGGTGCTACATTTGCAAAGCTTAATTTCCCCGATTTTACCAATTCTTGTACGACGAGTTTCAATCTCCAACAGTTTTCAGTAGAGTGCCCCTCTGTTCCTGAGTGGTAGTAACAATGGGCATTGCGGTCATACCAAGCTCCTGGATTTGGCATGGGCTGCGAGAATGACAGTCTTTGCAATAAATTCTATTGTAATAACTGTGGGAGAAGCTCCGTATAAGTATAAGGGATTGGATCAATCGGTGCTCTTGTATTTGTTGGACTCTTTTGTTGAATTGCCAAGGGTGTGCTGGGACGTTGGTTCTGGGCCTTGGTTGAAAAGGCGTACTACCAACAGCACTGACATCCCCGGGATGCTGGGCGTAATAAGGGCTGGTCTGGTACTGGTAGTATCCTCGGGGTCGATAATTGTACCCATAATTCCTCGGGTAATACTGTTGTCCCTGATTCCTGGCTCTGCAATCCGTTTCCCCTACTGAATGTACTTCTCCTTTCTTCTTCTTTTGTCCTTTCTTAGCATGATCACCCAGTTCATCTAAATACCCCACCTTAAGCGCAGCTTCCATAGCTTCCCCAATTACAATTAAACTTGAGAATGACTCTGTGATCTTTGGGAGTAAGGTCTTAAAATACTCCTTAGGCAGGGTTCTCAGGAATAAAGAGTTCACTTCCTTTTCCATGAGTCCGGGCACTGACAAGGCTACTTCTCTGAAACGCTGCCTATAAGTCGTCAATGATTCATCAGGCTTCCATGACATATTTGTCAGAGTATCTCTAGTGGGTGCCAACTCCATCAGATACCTAAAATGTGCCAAAAAGGCCTTGGTCATGTCGCCCCAACTCTGAATGTTTTTCGGATCTAATTGATTGTACCAAGTAATTGCTGAACCGGTCAAGCTAAACATGAAGCTGTACATCAGGAACTTATCATCATTGGAAAAGGGGGCCATCTTGTTCTGAAAACTGAGCACGTGGTCCCTAGGGTTTTTTGTTCCATCGTACTTTTCACAATCTGGCAATTTGAATTTCTGGGGGATGACTACTCCTTTTGCCACAGCAGTGCTTGTGATATTGGGGATTCCATAGTCCTGGATTCCATTTACGCTCCTTAGTCTATCTTCTATTCGGCCTTCAATCTTCTGCCAAAACTTTTCCTCTTCGGCTCCTTTTTTCGAGTTATCTTCCCTTATTAAGTCCGTAAACCCAGTAGCAACTTTCCCAGGTGAAAACAGGTATGAGTAATCTTGCTGTGCTGATGCAGGTGCAGTGACAGATTTGAGCGGAAGTGAGTTAGAGGTCCGAGTGGATATCCCTGCCTATGGTGGGACGGCAAACTGCGTTCCGCTGAACATTGAATTATTAGAAACAGTCGGTCTGGCCAGTAGTGGGAAGGCAAATTGCATGTTGCTAGACACTGCAGTATCAGACACTGTAGGCCTAGTTGCCAATCCCGTTAGTGATGAGCTACCAGATGCTACAGGGAACACGAAAGGATTAGTATTTCCATTCTCTGTTCCAATTGCCCCTGGACTTACTACGGGTATTCCTCCCATTGGATCTTCCACATTCTGGGTATCTCCTGCCAAACCTTTCCCCTTCATTAGCTGTGTTAGCATACCCCTCATCTGCTCCATTTGAGCATTCATAGCCTCTTCTCGATGTTTTGCCTCTCCATCTCGGCATGCCAATTCCTCCTTCAATCGTTGAATTTCTACATTCTGGTCTTCCATCCTTCTAGTTCTAGACCTAGTATTGTACGGTCGAGTCGGCTGATACCTTTTTCTGGGTGCTATCTTGTCACTTTCCTGAGGTAAAGGTCAAAAATCTTTATTATTTTTTATTGTTATTATTTATTATTATCATTCATTTTTTTTAAATGCAATGAGAATGTGGGGCCCCTCCCAATAGTTGGGCCAAACCCCACAGGACGAAAGCCGTGGCCGTCACAAGTCCTGTTAACGATCAGGGCTTTCATCCTTATGCACATGATGTCATGATGCGTGCACCTATTCATCATTTAAGATAGAAAAAGAAAATTGGGATTCATTGCCTCGTCACACCATGAGAGCAAATTCTTCATTAATTGATAACAAGCCAACTGTAGCCATTGTTCTGAAACTTAGAATATAATTTGATTACAGGCCATTGTCTGAACTTAATACTAGGAGTACTTTTAGTTACAAGCCTTAAATTGTTCACCAATAACATTAATACTTAAAATAACTACTCTATTACAAGAGCTTCAATACTGCTGTTTCCCCATGAACTGCTGGAAATAGGCCAGAGCTTCATTGCATTTGTTGATGGTGCCATCCAAAAAGTCAGCTACAGGTTGAAGGCGCTTGTCAAATGGTGCGACGCATGGCAGCACGTTCTTAGCCTGATCCCTAATGTCCTCTATCTGTTGCAGCCCAATTTGGATCTTTTCAAGCAAAAAGCGAATCTGATCACACCTCTCTTAATAAGCCCTTTGCTGAAGGAACCTCTGATCTTTCAGGTCATAACATTCAGCTCTGAGTTCCGCATATTGTTCCTCCAAATTTCTGAGCATCCCATTCACTTCTTCAAACTCTTCCTTGTTCAATATAGCTGCCCTCTTGTGAAATTCTAAATTTGCCTCTGCCTGGGCTTTGGATACTTCAGCTGCTTGTGCTCTAACCTTTTCCTTTTTTAACTTATCTCGAACCCTTTCATTTTCCTCTCTTGTTCTTTTTAGGTTGCGATCTAGTGCCTTTATCTGTTGATTTTTGACAGAAATTTCTCCCTTCTCGGTATCCAATCTTCCTTGTAATACCTTGTTTGCAAGATGGCTGGCTTTGTTCATTTTTTCCTAATCTTACCCTTTCCTTGCACTCCACTTTGAAGTCCCCTTTTAGCTTCTGATTCTCAGTTTCAGTTTTCTCCTTCAACTTCCTTATATCCTTAACTTCCTCCCTTGCTTCTCTCAGCTTGGCCTCTGTTTCCCTAGCCCTCTTTTCTGCCTTCTCTTTTTCCAAAATCAGCTGCTGGTTAACCTTGGCTAGTCTTTCAGCTTCAGTGCCTTCTGTCTGTCTTTTCAACTGTATTGTCAGCTTCATAACTATGTCCTCCATCTTTTCACTTACTGCCGCTTCTAAATCAGTAGGAGGAGGTACCTTTATATCCTTTACTCTCATCCGACGCCAATCCGGGTATTCTGGTGTCACCCTTGGATTTCTTCCACCCTTCCTGACAAAGATCATCTGTGTGAGGGTTTTCCGCAGCTCGTGAGCTTCTTGTTTGGAATTCTCTTCCCCATAAAGGATATCAACACTATTTAGACCATGAGTGGCAGGGATGAACTATTTACTTCCATATTGCCTTCTAACCATCACGGGAGAGTAACTTGTGATACCCAATAGCCCAAACAAAGGTACCCACGCGTTGGGCCCGCAACAATAAGCCACAGAAGTAGTGTAGAACCTTGGAGCAACCCAGTTAACTTGCTCAGCTTTTAGGGTTCCAAGAAATTTCATCCATTGTGTTTTGGTCTTGCCTTCGGGCCACTTACTATCAAGATATTCCCGTATGGGATTTGCCCTCACCCATTGATGAATCAGGGGTGTAAATCGAGATTCTATACATTCAAAGTGTCCTTTGAACCAAATAGTTAACAACTGAGCACAGCCTTGGAACCTTCCTCCTTTCTGCCGACAATAATTCAAGGACCTGATGGTTTCTGCTAAAATGGCTGGAACCGGGTTATCTCCTCTCAAGATGGAGTCAACCAAGTGAATCACATAGGAGTCCACATATCCTAGAGCCCTGGGAAACACAACCATTCTATACACCAACACAGCCATAATATTCTGCCCCTGAGGAGTGTTTCGGTTTTCTTTGACAAATTCCATAAGGCACTGTATTGCCAATCCATCTGAATAGCCCTTACTCTTCCAATACTTATCATAAGCTGCCTTTTTCATACCCATGAGATCTGCCAAGGTGGATATTGCAGTAGACTTGTTGCCCCTCATGAAGACCCTAGATCCTGCCTTGATAGCCTTTAGCCTCAACAACTGAGCGTATTCTTCAATGGTGGGGACCATGTCAACCTCATTAAAGGTGAAGCAATGATACGGTCGGTCCCAATACGGGAGCATTCCCCTGATCATGTTAACATCCACCTTCACTTCCATAAGCTGTACTACTGCTCCATACTTTTCTGCAAATTCTGATTCTGTCATCCTCATCTTCAGCCATAATTTGTGAAGTTCAGTGTAGTCATTCCGCTTCAAATCCAAGTATACTTCCTCTAGTACCTCTGATTGGAACTCCCCGGTTAAATTATCCCCATACTGTTTCTGTGCTAACTCATGTCTACGCTGGGCGTGAACCGGGTGACTGTCCCTTAGATGTTCTGGCACATAAGACTCCAAATCGTCCTGATCCCACATCATCTTTCTCTATCTTAAATGATGAATCTACCTATTGTGGATGCAAAATGCAAAGCGAAAGAACAAAGAAAAGCAAACAACAAAAGAAATTAGTTAGTGCTTTATGAAGGAATAAATTATTCAACATTTTGAACAATATACTGGTGCCCTTATATCATCAAGAACATTTTCAGTTTTTGAAAACTCGAGCCTTGGGCCCTTAGGGCAGGGAGTCCATTTGTCGAGGTAACACAATTACCTCTTTCCATGGTCTATAATAAAGAACAGTAAATAGTAAAGGTAAGAAATATTCCTTTTGTGTGCCTAGGTTCATTTCCACCGGATTGGCTCTACTTAGGCTGGATAAGGTAATTATATGCTGGGTGAGGCTCATTGGTTCTAAAGGTTCCCAAGTTGTCCTTACTGTCGCAAGTTTTGGGCTAGCAAGGCCTCCAATCCTTACCCACTATGGGTTCATTGGAAAGGACTCAGTTTGAGTGGAGGTGTTCACTACAAACCCGCAGGGTCACTATCGTCACACGAGGGCTAGCTACTTTGCCTCCCCTTAAATGGGTAAGAGCTCCGGTGTAAGCTCATGCAATGCAAATGCAAGTTTATTAGTGCACGTGTGAAGGAACATACAAACCTTTACCGAACAGACTCAACCCAAATTACTAAACTACCCGAAGAAAAAGGCAACAAAAGTAAAGTTAAGCAAGACATATACATGTAAGAATTTATCTTTATTAATGAATGGGCATGGCATATATGTGCAAGATAAAAATATAGGCATGAAAAATAGACATGAATAAACAAACAACCAATTATGCAAATCCTAGTTAATACTAAACCAGTATTCAGTTCGACTATCTAACCAGTCCCCAGTGGAGTCGCCAAGCTGTCGCAACGTCCGGGTCCGGGGTACGAATTCTACCGTTTAACGACTTAAAGAATCTTAAAATTAAAGGGAGTCGCCACTAATCTTTTTTAACCTAGGTGTGATTAGCCACCTATCAGATTATTAAGCCTAATGTTAACCTTAACTTGGCGAAGGTAACACTAAACCTAATAAACGGTCTACTAACGAGAGTCCTAAGGGTTCGGGAGTCGGGTACGCGTGGGGAAGGATTAGCACCCCCACGACGCCCGTCAAAAGACGGCACTGACTAGTCTAGACTTAACTATGGGTTTCCAAGTTCGGTTGTTCTCTATCTTTAAATATATTTATGCCTATTTGACTCTTTTACACTAACTAAATTACTAACTAACATACTCTTCTCTCAGTATTGTCTATTTTGCTACTGTAGACACCCGTTTTTGTCCTATATCCTTTAATTTGGGGGTCGAGTTAGCATTAGGGTCATATGGGGCATTTTGGTCATATTTGCACTCAGGAGCATTTTAGTCATTTTTAAGTCCACTTTTAATTTAGAAGAGCTAATTCATTTTAATCGTTTAGGGTGCATCTGAAAAAATTCAAAAAAATCTGAGTGTGCGCTTTGGCATATTTCACGTCTTAGTTTCATTTAGTAATTTAGCATTTGTTGCGTTTTAATTTGTAGCTTAAGTTCAATTTGTTTTCTTGACTAACTAACTCTCAATTTAGCAATTAGTTAGACTTTCACAAATGGGATTTGCATTTTTTGTGTGCTTTTGCATTTCATGGCTTAATTGCATCGCTACATTTAATTATATGGTTTAAGCATTTTCAGCAATGGGTCTAGTCTTGAATTGGCATTCTCATATTTAATTTTTAGTATGTCCCATCCATTTTCATTTTCTCATTAATCATATTTTTTCATTAATCCTATTTTTGCATTTCTCATTGGTCTATTGGTCACATATGGCTAGTTACATTCATATCCTCCATAACTCATAATTAGGCATTGGCATCTTAGTTAAAATGTAGAGATAAATTCATGGCATTTAAATTTTCAACATGAAGGCACTTAAATTTCCAAATCTCCGAAGTAAAATGCCAAGGTTACAAGATCATATTTTTACAAAATACAAAAAATGTCTTCATTTACAGGGAATTACCAAGTCCCCAATCAGTTCCCATTTCCCTTTCCTAATTCCTTCTCATCTCTTATCCCACTTGTTTCTTCCCTAAAGTCTTCTTTTCCTTGTGCACATGCTGCAAATAGCCTTGAATTGTGTCACCAGGCGCTCGTTCCCACTCAAAATAATCCTTTCTCCTTAATGCAACATCCTTTGCTTGAGTTTTACCCGATATAAGGCATCAAACCTGCAAATGGCATACCTTTCAGCTTTAGTTCATATTCATGTGGTTGCATTCTTAAATTGTCATGATCCAACAGTCACCAAAGCAGTACAAGCAGTGGACTTATTGAACCAATACACAAAGCTTCACAAGAGGGTACATTTCCAGTTCAATAATGATCAATACCAATTAGGCAAGAGGTGGACTGACATACAACTGTGACAGAGGAAGACATAATGTACTCGCTAATAGAGGCATTTTCAGTGGCCACACGACATTGATAGACTAACCATGTCAAGGAAGAGCATTCAAATTATCCATACAGCCACAAATTCAGCAACAAATGATGCAAATCATGATCAATACAGTGAGCTATGAGTATCAAACAAAATCAAGCTCAACTCAGCAGTGTTTTAGACAAGCTACTGGCTAGGAAAAAGTATGCGACATTCAAACCAAAATGAGGGGAGGACTATCACAGAATACACCAAATCTCACTTATAAAGCAACAACGGGCATATTGATGAACTTCAGGATATAAACAGAGCATAAACTTAGGTTTAAATCGCAGCCTCATCACTTTTAATTACAATCATATTCAGTTTCATAGAGCATCATTATGTCCAAATGGCAACCACAGCAACATAGCATATAACTTCTTAAAACCTAATTTCAATTTAGAGAGGAATTACCTGCCACCTCACTACTCCCTTGAACCTTATCTTCACCCCATAACAACTCACTGCTTATCTCAATTACAGCAAAAATTCCACCTGCACAAAAGGACAAATTTAGAAGATATTCACTTGTGCACACACTCACACACTTATTCTTATTCACTGCCAGCACATCAACATTTGAGCACAAACAGACAAAATACAGATTAAAACAAAATTAAGCAAAAATGAGAGAGGAGAATCGTGAAGAGTGGCATTTACGATTAAGATTGAAGGCAGAGGGCTTTATATATCACGTTTTCTTCATAGAAAATGGGAGGCGGTGGGGGGTGAACAGAATAAAAAACGGAGTTCTAGGGTTTAAGGAAAAAGAGAGGGGTTTTGAATGAGAGAGAGGCTTCAACGTTTCTGCGTTCTAGTTGGAGGTAAGAAAAAGGTTAGAATTTCAAAAAGAGGCAGCTTTCGAGAGAAAATTCTAGGGTTCTTATATCCACCTTTTCACAGTAAAATAAATACAAAAATACAAAAAAAAGGGTGAAAACAGAGGGTTTTAGAATGGGTATTGGAGAGGAGAGAGGTTAGGTTTCAGAGGTTTAGATTCGGGATTTGGAGGTTCGTTTCAAGGAAGAAGGTGAAGTAGTTTAGTTCAAGTCAGAATAGGAGCCGCCGGGATTTGGGAACTTTAGGTATCGGAATAGGATAGTTTTTGGGAGGAAGGTGAATGAAAAAATCTCTGTTCTTAGTTCCTCATTTTAACAGTAACACACAAAAATATAAAGAGGAGACAGGAAAGGCTCGAAAAAAAGAAAGGAAAAAAGCTTGAGGGTTTTGAGAGAAAGAGCGAGGGTTTAAGTTTTTCTGCGATTTCATTTCTAGGTCCGTTGGTTTGAAATTAAGGGAGGGCTTTCATTTGTTATAGGTTGGGGGTTTAGTTTAAATCTTAATCAGGTTCCGCCGGGATTTGGAGGCTAAGGGTTTCGAGCTATAGGCTTTTAGAATTCATTTAGGCAGATTTATTTTGTGAAAGTATAGAAGAGAGGGTGAGGAAGAACATACCTGAGCTTGGAAGCTGATGACCGGCTGTATTGCGCAGACATGAGAGGTAGTTTTGGCTTCGGGTAGGCTTTGGTTTAGGCATTTAAAGGCAGATTTAAGGGAAACAATGGTCGGATTTGGCAAGAGGGAAGCAGAGTGAACCAATCTGGAAGGTTCGAGCTTCAATGGTGGCACTTGGTAGCTCCGGCACGGCGGTGGCCTCCGTGGGGCGATTTCAGGCGATGGCAGTCTTGGCGGCTAGGGTTCTGTGATGTTTGGAAGAAGAAGAGGACAAAAAATACTTATACTAACCCGTTGGAACTGGTTCAGACCCGCCCATGAATCTTTTAACCCGACTGGCCCATCTTCAAGTTGGGTATGATTTCTGATTTGGGCTTTTAGCTATATTCATCTTTTGGGCTTCTAAGTTTATGCAGGTGGTCTTTAAGGGGCTTAGTCTATCTAGTTTATATATTCATTTAATTTAAGGTTGTCACATTATTAGTTTAAGTAATTTAGATTAATTTTTAATAAATCGGTAAAAAAAATAATAAGAATAATAGAATCAGTCCAATTTCATGATTTAGTTTAATTATCAATGTATATTAATAAAAGAAAAAGAAAAAGTGTTAGACTAGCCTTAAGCATTTGCATCCTTATTTACTTTTACTTACATGTAGTTATTACCATATCATTAAACTGTTCGTTTGAGAAAGATCAAAATGGTTCCCGTGAAGGGAAAGGAGGGCGGCTCATTCATGCGTGTCTAAGTTCGCTCTCCTTCTCCCGGAGGCTTGGAAATTTCCGGAGGTCATTTACCATTTATTGGGAGGCGGCTGAAGGGGTTTCTCGTATAATTGATGGGTAATTAATCCCAAATTGGAACTTCATGCATCATGTGCATCCATGCATTTAAGAGTCTAATGTATCAATAAATTGAGAATCATATAAGAAAAATCTAAAAAGAGAAAGAAGGAGAATGGGTCAACCAGAGAAGTACAAGGGTAATCAGTAATTCAATTCATAGTAAATTAGTAATCAATAATCAGTAAAAAGAGTAAGAAAAGAGCCATCAGTAAAAAGAGTAAGGAACAATATTCAGTAAAAAGAATAAGAAAAGAGTCATCAGTAAAAAGAGTAGGAAATAATATTCAGTAAAAAGAGTAAGAAAAGCGCGATAGTAGTCAACAAAGAGTAATTGTAATAAGTAAGAAGTCAAGTGGTGATTAGTAAAAATTGAAAAGGCAATCAGTAAAGAGTAAAATGGTAAAAAGTAATGGTAATCAGTAAACAATGAAATAGTAAAAAGTAATCAGTAAACAGAAATGGTAAGGAGTAATAGAGTAATCAGTGAAAGAAAATGGTAAAAAGTAAAGTAAAAAGTAATCAGTAAAGAAAATATGGTAATCAGTAAAGAGTAATAGTGATCAGTAAGAAGTAATGGCAATCAGTAAAAATTAAAAAAGGTAATTAATAAAAAGTAAAATGGTAATCAATAAAAAGTAAAGGTAATCAGTGAAAAGTAAAAATGGTAATTAGAAAAGAGTAAAGGTAATCAGTAAAAAGTAAAATGGTAATTAGTAAAAAGTAAAGAGTAATCAGTAAAGAGTAAAGAGTGAAAAGTAATCAGTAAAGAAAAAATAGTAAGAAGTGAAAATAAATCAGTAAAATGGTAAAGGACAAAGAGTAATCAGTAAAGGAAAATGGTAGAGAGTAAAATATTAATCAGTAAAAAGTAAAGGCAATCAGTAAGGAATAAAATATTAATCAGTAAAAGAGTAAAGAGTAATCAGTAAAGAGTAAAATAGCAATCAGTAAGTGGTAATTAGTAAGCGTGAAATAGTAATCAGTAAAGAGTAAAAGGTGATCAGTAATTCAAAGAGTAAAATGGTAGTCAGTATAAGAAAAAAGAAGACTAAAAAGCGGTAATCAATAAAAGAGAGTAAGAAAAGAGTAATTGGTAAGAAGAGTAAGAAAAGAGTAAAAATGATAAAAGTAGCAAAAGTAAGAATGGTAATAAGTAAGAAGAGGAT
>AWWV01015507.1:0-13655 GCA_001974805.1 Corchorus capsularis | reverse complement strand
GCAAGTAGGGGTCGAATCCCACAGAGAAGGTTTATGTGATGAACGATATTAAGAAAGAAAAATCTTTTCCAAAAATCAATTAGAAAACAGGGGATTGTAAATAACAATTATAAAGCAAACAATTAAACTAAAATTTATGGTGTATCGTGCAGAGACTGTAAAAATAAAGCAAAGCAAATCTAAATCTAAATCTAAATCTAAAGCAGATTAATAAAGCAAATTAATAAAGCAAACAATAATTAAAAAGCATACTTCTTCACCAGTGGTATCCTTCAATCAAATTAACTATGGATCCTCGATTTAAAAGGTGAATTTCGCATCTTATTCTTGACTGACAACTGATATAGGTTTCCCAACATGTATTTTAGATAAGAGGCCGATTAGAGCTGCAGTTATCCCTATTATTCCTTCAATGATCGATTACTTTCTTAGGGCTTAAAGATCACTTGAGAACAAAGCATTAAGAACATTTAATTTACACACATGCCTATAAATAGAACCATACGAAGAGAAATTTCTCGCCCTCCGGTAGACAAATACCCATTAAGCAGCGATTAAACAAACCTAATTTGCTACATACAATCAAACTCGAGTGATTAATTCTAAGTATGATCTAGCCATAGATCTTCCTCTTACATCCTTAGTGGCCACATAATTTAGATAAGATTCAGAATCATAAAATTATTCTAGGGTTTTGACTACTATCATCAAGAACTTAACACAAAATTATAAGTATAGAAATCTCACCATAATCAATTGATTGAATTCACCAAAGGATCAGAAGTATTAAGGATTTAGCTACTCATGGATTCAAGAAAATCCATGAGAGACATAAGAATACTTACAGGACTGGGAGAGGCGGAATCTCCCCTTTGAAAACCCTAGGGACGTCGACTCCCTCTATTGCTAGAGAGGGTGTCGACTTCTCCCTTTCTAAAACTAGAGAAAAGCCTAAAAACTAAAGAAAGGTAGAAAAAGAGAATTATCTAAAATTTGTAATTTGTGAAGTTGTGTGATTTGTGATACAGGAGGTGGCTATTTATAGTGGAGAATAAGGGGTAGGACGGTTTAGGCTCTTTTCTTGGTCTCCAAGTAGGATTAGGTGTCATCCTAAAGTAGTCTCCAAGTTGGATGAGGACTCTAGAATTTTCTGGAATTTAGCAGGGACTTCGACGTTGATTTCGGGCTTGAAGATGGCAGATATGGGCTTTTCACTTCAAAAGAAAGTTGTAGAGCTCGGAGTTATCTTTCCAACGAGTACTCATGGGCTTAAAACGGACATCTGAGTAGAGAGTTATGGCCTTTCTACGAAGACTGCGCTGAAACCGGGCTTATATCGCAAATCTACGAGATTATTGCGGGATTTGGATATTCTTTTGGATATTAGGCCTATTAATTGGGATTTTAACTCCAATTATAGGTTTATATGGGCTGAGTATATTCCCATATAAATAATCCAAAAATCCTCAACTTCAGGGCTTCTTCTGGGCTTGTCTTCAATCCTTAACAAATTAAGCTCCAAATCTTCAATTTTGCTTCTTGAATTTATTCTTCAATTCTTCAAAATATCTTCAATCACGAACTTCGCATCTTCAAATCTTCATTCCAAATGGCTAAATCCATAGTTGAGTAAAAAGTCTCCAAAATAGCTCCAAAAAGAGTGAAAAACAATAAGTTTTCACTTTTCTTGTCTTCAGGACCTAAAAACACAAATACTAACAAAATAGGGTAAAAACACATAAAAATAGCAAAAAGTATATAAAAATAGCTATAAAAACATGCATAATTTGAGCTCGATCACATGGATATTAATCAAGAGTTAAGATGGGTTAGAAAAGGTGGCTTACTTTTAAGAGAACAAGGTTACTAACCTTAGAAGTGTTCATGACTTAGGGGTTACTAACTCCCTTTTTCTTTTTGAGGTTACTAACACTCATTACTTTTTTTAGAGGGACAATACTTCCGCAATTCCATGCCCCTAATCCTCTTTCCAAGGGTTACTAACTCCTTTTGTTAAAGAAAAGAGTGACAACAATGGAAAAGTTTTTTTTTATTTTTATTTTTTATTAAAGCAGAAATACCTCTTCTCCTCTTTTCATGAAACACTTCTTTCTAAAGATTTTAGCTACCCTTAATACCCCCACACTTATTACTTGACATATCCATGACATACTTTCATATATGTAATCAAGATTCAACACAAGTTCTAGAAGTAATAAGTCATGAAAGCATTGGATAAATAAGCTCATATCACAATCTCAAATTATGCCTAATTCTAAGAAATTATATGCATGCTAAAACTTAATCAAAGATTAAAGCATTCTTAATACTCTAAGCATCAATCTTTCATAATCAGATTAATCACTTAACATGTGTATAACAATCAAAATCGAATTTTCCAAAATCTGAAGAGGTAAGGAATTACCTAACCAATCCTAAAAACTAAACCTAAAGTTAATACTAAAACTAAACATGCGAAAATTATTCCACTTTCGTAGGTGTACGGCGGCACTTAGCTCGTGACGCAAGCCATTTCAACCTAAGACTGAAGGGGTACTTAGGAGGTGTTATGTCACCTGAGGGTTTACTTAACTAGAACGATACCCATAAACATTTTTTTTTATTAAACTAAGTAAACTAAGATGACTAACATATTAAGCATTCACCTATCTCCTCCCCCACACTTAAACTCAACATTGTCCTCAATGTGAAAGTAAACAACAAATCAAACATATAAAGGTTACTTGCGAAAATTAAAGAGTTGAAGGTTGAGTGGCATACCTTGTATGGTTGATGAAGTTGCAACTTAGACTTAAAGATAATAATCAAATTAAAAGGGAAAAAGGGAAAGGGAAATACTTAATTGTCTTATTGATAGAAAAATAAAAACATGCTTAAAATAAATACTCCTAAGTGCACTTAGGAGCAACTACTACCTAAGTGCATAAAAGTAAAATTAAAATTTCTAAGAGCTAAGTTCAATCAATAGGCTCATCAATAGCCTTCTCCATAAGCTCAACAAATTCCTCTAAGCTTTGGACAATGCCATTGAGTTCCTCTTGAATTTGCAACACATGATCTCGAATGCTCTTGATCTTGATGAAAATAGGATGAGTGATTGACTCCTTTCATTCCTCCTATTGCTCAACTTCCTCTTCATCATCCTTGGTCTTAAAATTTAAGTCTAAACTTGGGTCAGATTCAGAAGAAATTGAAACAAAAGACTTTTCTTTTACCTCCTCAACCTTGGGAAGGTTGGTCATCAAGAGCATGGGTGGTGGAGCTCCTCTCTCAACCCTACACAAAGCAGCAACAAGTGGTGGTCTCACATGATTGTGATGAGAGGAAGATGCGGCATAGGGGTTGTATGGGGCATAGCGGCAAGGCATGGGTGGAGGTCGGTATGGAGGCCGATATGGCTTGCTTCTATAGCCATCTATGCGCGACATATTGCTCCATGGTGCAGGCCTTGCTTCCATCCATTGTTTGGATCTCCTTGAAGGTCCTCTTGGATAATTGTAACGAGGATGTCCAAAGCGATGCTTTTCTTGAGAGAAAAACTTAGCGTTGGGTATGCCATCATCATCAATTTCGGCATTCTCCCTCTTCACTTGCTCCTTGTATGCGGCCTTGACCTTCTTCCACATAGCTTGAGATATCATTCGAGCTTTGAAACCAGGTTTGGAAGCTACATCATCGGCGGGAAGGTTGTCCACCATAGCAAGGATCTCGCGGCAATCCTCCCTTGTGAATCGGCCTTCGAAATTCTCATCATACAAGCTCCCATAATCTTTGAATTGGGCTCTCAAAGCTTCAAATTGCTCTTCAAAATCAGCCATGATGTGTGTGTGTCGACAAAAACAAGTGATCAAAAGAAAAATTCAACAAATCTACACAACTCCAAACGACACTATGTTAGTTTTCTCAACTCAATTCTTCCAAATTTAAAATAGTCATGTAAATTGAAAGCTTAATATCTCAAGAATAAATCTGGAAAAATAAATTGAAAGAGAAAAGAAGAAATTGTACCTCTAAGGCCGGCGGTGGTGATGTGAAGAAAATAAAGGGGTGGAACTCCCTTTATATAGTGAATTAATCCTAGTTCTAGAGGAATTTAACCTAGACTTGGAGAAGAAGTAAAAGAAATTACCTAGGAAACATCTAGAAAGAGCTCAAACCTGATTGGAGGAGAGAAAATTCGGAATTAAATTGGTTTAGGATTAAAATCCTAGTCCAATTTGGAATTGGAGTCGCGCTGTTAAATTGTCAGGGGCTGAGCTGGGTGTTGGGCCTTGTCGCCTGGGTGCTGAGGCATTACGCCTGGGCTCGCAGCGGCAATCGGGCCTCCTGCCCTGGAGTGCTGTGGCCTTTCGACATGGGGTCTCAATGTATTGACATGGGACTTCAGTTAGAACATATGGGCCTTCATGCGACTTCGCAACTATAATTCTTATATTCCTCAATTCTAATATATAAATTCAATCATCAATTAAAATTCACACATAAGAACAATCAAAGTTTGAGTATACTTCCCTTGCCTCCTTGGTGTTGCTTAGGTCTTAGAATCCTACAAAATTAGAAACACAAAAAAAAAAAAACAAAAATATGAAAATGAAAAGATTAAAAGTTAGTTAAATTAAATTGGGTTGCCTCCCAATAAGAGCTTGTTTAAAGTCATTAGCTCGACTTTCCCAATGTTACTCTTCAAAAGGAAGGTAAATTGGATCTCCCAAGACGATTTTCTCGATCCAACATGTTTGCCCTCGCTCCAAGAATGGTTTGAGGCGTTGTCCATTAACTTTGTAGATCTCAGGATCGCCTGGTTTACGTATTTCAATGGCTCCACTTGGAAACACTTTGACAACTTCATAAGGTCCACACCATCTTGATTACAACTTACCAGGGAACAACTTCAACTTGCTATAGTATAAAAGAACCTTTTGCCCTTCATAGAAATTCTTGTGTAGAATCCCTCGATCATGAATTGCTTTGGTCTTTTCCTTGTAGATCCTCGAATTCTCATAAGCATCATTCCTAATCTCCTCGAGTTCTTGTAATTAAAGTTTCCTTTGTGAACCAGCTTGGTCAAAATTGAGGTTACATTGCTTGATTGCCCACCATGCCTTATGTTCCAATTCCACAGGTAAGTGACATGCTTTTCCAAACACAATTCTATATGGTGACATACCAATTGGTGTTTTGAAAGCAGTTCTATACGCCCATAAAGCATCATCTAATCGCAAGCTCCAATCCTTTCTATTCACGTTCACAGTCTTCTCGAGAATTTGCTTCACTTGACGATTAGACACTTTAGCTTGACCACTAGTTTGAGGGTGATATGAAGTGGATATATTGTGTGTCACTCCATACTTCTCTACTAATGATTGCACAAGTTTATTGCAAAAGTGAGTACCTTTGTCACTAATGAGGGCTCTTGGAATTCCAAATAGGTGGAGGATGTTGCTCTTCAAGAATTTTACCACAGTCTTTGCATCATCCTTTTCTGTAGCAATGGCTTCAACCCATTTAGAAACATAATCCACAGCTAACAAGATGTACACTTTCTTACCAGAGGAAGGAAATGGTCCCATGAAGTCTATTCCCCAAACATCAAATATCTCCACCACGAAGATTGGATTTTGAATCATTTGGTGTCTCTTGGAAATGTTTCCCATCTTTTGGCATTCTGGGCATGTCTTGCAAAACTCATAAGAATCACGAAAAATCGTTGGCCAGTAGAATCCACTATCCAAAATCTTCCTTGCGGTCTTCTTATGTCCACAATGACCTCCACATGCATAAGTATGGCAGAACTTCAAGACTGATTGAATGTCTTCATCAGGGACACAACACCTTTCATTTGGTCAGAACCATATCTCCATAGATGTGGATCATCCTAAAGATAATCTTTAACATCACTTACAATCTTGGCTTTAACTCCTCTACTTGCATCTAGGGGTAACTTCCTTGTCACCAAAAAGTTTGCAATGTTTGCATACCAAGGTATGTGGGAAACATCAAATAATTGCTCATAGGGTAGCGCTTCATCGAGTGCAATGTCTTCCTCCTTACCTTCAATTCTGCGTAGATGATCAGCCACTACATTTTCTACTCCTTTCTTGTCTTTAATTTCCAAGTCAAACTCTTGAAAAAGCAAAAGCCAACATATGAGTCTAGCCTTGGTTTCTTTCTTCGCCATGAGACATCGAAGTGCAGCATGATCTGAATAAACTGTCACCTTTGATCCTAAGATGTATGACCGAAATTTCTCTAAGGCAAAAACAACGACAAACATCTCTTTCTCAGTGGTTGTGCAGTTCTTCTGAGCAGAATCCAAAGTTCTTGAAGCATAGTAGATGACATGAGGTATCTTATCTACTCTTTGACCTAGAACAGCTCCAAGTGCAACATCACTTGCATCACACATGATCTTAAAAGGTAGATTCCAATCAGGTGGCTTCACAATTGGAGTGGTGGTAAGAGCAGTCTTCAACTTGTCAAATGCTTCCTTACAATCTTCCCCAAATTCAAAGTCAACATCTTTCTGAAGCAAACGACACATTGGTGCAGATATCTTCGAGAAATCCTTGATGAATCTTCTATAATAACCAACATGACCTAAAAATGAGCGAACATCTCGAACACAAGTAGGGTAAGGCAAATTCTGAATGACACCAATCTTTGCTTTATCTACTTGTAATCCATCTTTAGAAACCACATGACCTAGTACAATGCCTTGTTCTGCCATAAAATGACACTTCTTAGCATTAAGTACTAAGTTGGTCTTCACACATCTTTTTAGCACAAGCTCTAAGTTATGCAGGCATCTATGAAAATCATCTCCATAAACAGTAAAGTCATCCATAAATAGCTCCATGATTTCTCCTTGGTAGTCTTGAAAAATGCTCATCATGCACCTTTGGAATGTTGCAGGGGCATTACACAAACCAAATGGCATTCGAGTATAGGCATACGTACCATAGGGACATGTGAATGTTGTCTTCTCTTGGTCTTCTGGGGCGATTGGTATTTGAAAGTACCCTGAGTAACCATCCAAAAAACAGTAGTAAGCTCGACAAGCTAGCCTCTCCAACATTTGATCCATGAAAGGAAGTGGAAAATGATCCTTCCTTGTAGCAGAATTTAGCTTCCTATAGTCGATGCACACTCTCCATCCATTTTGAAGTCTTTGAGGAACTAGTTCTCCATCCTTGTTTTTCACAACAGTGAATACAGATTTCTTGGGTACTACTTGGACAGGGCTAACCCACTAACTATCTGAGATAGCGTAAATGAGCCCAGCTCCAAGTAGTTTAAATGACTTCTTCCTTGACTACTTCAGCCAAATTTGGATTCAACCTTCTTTGTGGTTGCCTTATTGGAACAACATCGTCTTCCAAACGAATCCTATGCATGCAAACAGAAGGACTAATCCCCTTGATATCAGCAATCGTCCATCCTAAAGCTTCTTTGTATTTCTTCAAAACTCTGATTAACGCTCCCTCTTGATCTTGAGTTAATTTGCTTGAAATAATTGCAGGGAGTGTTTCCTTGTCTCCAAGAAAAATATACTTCAAATCTTCAGGCAATGGCTTCAATTTGACTTCTGGAGGCTTAACAATAGAAGGTAGAGGTGCTTTCTTGGTTTCAAATTGAGTGTAGGAGATTGATTCACTCTCTTTTGGAAGTACCTTCGAATCATTAATGGCATTTATCACTTCACCCCTCAAATTCGTCTTGGCTTCCTTGACCTTGCTTTCGTACAAACTATTTGTGATGACTGTTTCTAGCTCATCCTCTTTGTTGATTGAATTACCATGTTCAACAAGAAGATTAACTTCATCAGTGGCAGAAATAGGTTGTTCTTCAATAGGGTATTTCATAGCTTTATACATATCAAACTCAATTACTTCCCTATCAAATTTGAGGCTAAGGATTCCCTCATGAACATCGATCTTGGTCCTTGCAGTGGTTAAGAAAGGTCTTCCCAATAGCAGTGGCGAATCAGAAAGATCAGCATCATTTTTTCTTAGGATATAGAAATCTGTGGGAAAAATGAGCTTATCCACCTGCACTAGGACATCTTTAACCAATCCCTCAGGATGAATGTTAGTTCTATCAGCCAATTGAATGATGATATTTGATTCAATTAAAGGATCTAGACCTAATTGAAGATAAATAGAATATGACATGATATTAATTGAAGATCCTAAATCACAAATTGCTTTCACAGTCATATTGCCTCCTATACTACATGGAATAGTAAATGCTCCTAAGTCCTTGCATTTATTAGGCAATTTCCTTTGAAAAGCATCAGAAAAGCTTTCATTCATGCATAACAATTCATTATCTCTAAGTCTCCCTTTATCATCACTTAATTGCTTAAGAAAAGATGCGTACCTTGGCACTTGCTCGATTGAAGCTACTAAAGGAATGTTTACCTTTGTTCCACGAAATGAATCCAATAGATTTCCTTCCAAGCATCCCTTATGTCTTTTTGAGAACAATTGAAGATAAGGTGCATGACAATTATTGGGTAGCATTGTTCCCTTCTTTGATTCCCTCTTCTTCCTTGGTGGATCTTGAGCAATTGTTAGAGATGAAGTTGAGTTCATTCCAAAATCAAGCTTCTCTTCCTCCTCACTCTTCACGGAATTTCCCTTATCACTTGGCATTTGCATATGGGGTATGACAATTGGTGATGGTTTCATTTCAGGGGTAGGAAGGACTGGCTCAATTGGTGGTGTTGAGAAAGGAAATGGGGTCTTTGATGACTCCATCTCTTTTGTTACCCTTGGTTGATGATCTTCCAGTCCCATCGAATTGATCCCATATTCTTGCACATTGTTCAATCCATTGTCGAACTCCATGTTGTTCTTATGTCCTTGAGCCACGTTCAAAGGTGTTTGCACGATTGGTTGTTGGTGGTGGTTAACTCCTTGATTTGCAATCATAAAGCGCAACAAATTGGCAATGGTGTCCTGTTGGTCAGCAACTTGTTTGCTAAGCAATTGATTATTTGTTGCGAGTGATAATACCACTTCTTTCATTTCTTTAATCTCCTTGCGCATTGATGATTCGAACTCTGCCTCCTTAGGTTTGAGAATCTCTTCTGATGTGCTAAATTGATGAATGTTCTCTGCCATGATGTTGAGCAGCTTCCTTGCTTCAGTGGGTGTCTTAAGTGTCAAGCTACCTCCAATGGTTGCATCAATGTAGACTCGATCTTCATAAAACAATCCATCACAGAATTGTCGTATCAAGAGTTCCTCGCCTATGTTGTGGTAAGGGCAACTTTCACAAATCTTGTTGTATCTTTTCCAATATTGAAACCATTTCTCATTAGGTAATTGACGACAAGAGTTGATTTTGCTTCTGACATCGGCACGTTTTGCTTCTGGAAAGTACTGATTCAAGAATGCTCTCTCCATTTCCTTCCAAGAAGTAATCGATTTTTATGGCAGACTCCAAAACCATTCTTTTGCTTTACCTTCCAAGGTCATTGGAAAAACTCGAAGCTTTACTTGCTCTAGAGGCATCTTCGTAATCATAGCACATTTGATGATGAAATCTTACAAATGCTCATGAGGATTTTCATGGGATTCTCCATGAAAAGTTGGTAGCAGACGGACCACTCCTGGCTTTAATCCGTAGGAGAAATCTTCTAGATAATCAATACATGGGGATTTCATTTCACAGCTGAAATTAAACTCCCTTAAAGTAAGTGATTGCTCCATTGAATTTTCCTACAAATCAAAGATGATCAAGTGTAAAAGTAAAAAGGAAAAATAAAAAGAAAAGCAACTATTTACAAATAACACAATCTAAAAGTAAAGAAATTAAATGCACACTCTCCCTGGCAATGGCGCCAAAATTGTGATCGGTCGTTGAACAAATCACAAGATAATTCCCCACAAACCAATAACTACTAGTTAGGGCAAGTAGGGGTCGAATCCACAGAGAGAGAGGATAATTTCTTTACTAATCAATTATGTTAAAAAGGAGAAGTTTGAAAGATGAGATTTTGGAAATTCTAAATTATGACTTAACAAAGCAAATTAAAAGCAAAGTAAACTAAGTAATCAATTATATAAAGAAAGCCTCCAACATAGAATCTATTTTACTCTTGACAAGATTAATCATGGATCATCGACACAAACATGAATTTGATATTAATTGCTAATCAATTAAGCATCATAAATTATTTCAAAGTAGTATATATCCTAAGACGTAGGCTTCAACTTTCCTTAGAACAAAATAATCTCCCTAATATCTTAAACAACTCCATTTGAATAATTGGTATAGGAGTCAGACGTAATGCTCACTCCAACATGCTAAAAGATCAATCCGCATCTCGCTAAAATCAACCTCTAATGTTCTGGTCCAGGTTTCACCCCTTTCTAGAACAAGCATTAAGCTTTATTTATCCACATGCATGATAAATCAATACCAAACTTGTTTACATCAATTTCCATCTCAGCCTAAAGACTTCAACAAGGTTTGATAATCCCATTGAACCTAGGACTCCTAGAATTACAATTGTTACTGATCGAGCCAAAAACAATCCTATTTTTATAGCTATTTTTCCATGCTTTTTGCTATTTTTATATGTATTTTTACCCTATTTTGCTAATATTTGTGTTTTTAGGTCTTGAAGACAGGAAAAATGGAAACTTGTTGTTTTTCACTCTTTCTGTAGCTATTTTGGTGACTTTTTACTCAATTATGGACTTAGCAATTTGGAGTGAAGATTTGGAGATTCGAAGTTCGTGTTTGAAGATTTATTGAAGATATTTTGAAGATTTGAAGATTATTGAAGAATTATTTCAAGAAGCAAGAATTGAAGATTTGGAGCTTATTTGCAAAGGATTGAAGCCAAGCCCAGAAGAAGCCCGGAAGTTAAGGATTTTTGGATATTTTATATGGGATAATACTCAGCCCATATAAGTCCACAATTGGAGTTAAAATCCCAATTGGTGTCCCACATATCCAAGGAAATATCCAAATCCCGTAATTTCCCGCAACTAGTCCTATTTGGTTTAGGATTCGCGCAGTCTTGGTAGAAAGGCCATAACTTTCTGCTCAGATGTCTGTTTTAGGCCCGTGAGTAGCCGTTGGAAAGTTAATTCCGAGATCTACAACTTTCCTCTGAAGTCCAAAGCCAGTTCTGCCATCTTCAAGTCCGAATCTTCCGTCGAAGTTTCTGCAGAAATCCAGAATTTTCTGGATTCCTATTTTGACTTGGATTCTACACTAGGAAGACTTTTAATCCAACTTGGAGTCCAAGTTAGACTTAAAACCGTCCTAGACCCTATCCTAAGTCTATGAGGAGTCTAATTAGTCCCCTATAAATAGCCACCTCCTGTAATACAAATCACATACTTTTACACAATTCTTTTTCATCTTTTTCTTAGAAAATATTCTAGTTTTTCTTCTCTAGTTTTAGGTTAAGGGTGCCGCACCCTCTCTTTGCATAGAGAGGTGCGGCAACCCTAGGTTATTCAAGAGGAGATTCTGCCGTTCAAGTTTTGTAAGTTTTTTTAAGCCTCTTAATACTTCTTATCCTTTGGTGAATTCAATCAATTGATTATGGTGAGATTTCTATACTTATAATTTAATCTTTGTTTTTGATAGATAGTAAACAAATCTCTGTTTTATTCCATGGTCTTGATAATTATTAATTTAGATGGCCACTGAAAAGGTAATTCGATGGATCTATAGCTAGATCAAACTTAGTTCTAACCCTTCAGGTTTGATCATTGGTAGCAAATTGGGAAGTTTAACTGACCCAATGAGATAGGTTTATCAGTAACCGAGTTTAATTGCTTATCGTATGGTTTTATTTTGTAAGCATGTGTGAAAAATAGTTATTCTTAATGCTTTGTTCTCAAGTGATCTTTAAGCCCTAAAAAAGTAATTGATCACTGAAGGAATAAAAGGGGTATTTGAGCTTTAACCGGCCTCTTACCTAATATACATGTTAGAGTCTCTCTAGGCCAGTTGTCATCAAGGATAAAATATTAAATTCATCTTTTAAATCAAGGATCCATAGTTAAGTTGATTGATTCATACCATTGAAGAAGAAGTATGCCTTTTAATTATTGTTTTCTTTATTATTTGCTATAGATTTAGATTTAATTTACCTTGCTTTGTTTTAAGTTAAATTGTTCTCTTTTTAATTATTTTCTTAAAATCCCCTGTTTTCTGTTTTAAAACTAATTTCTAGAAAAGATTTGCTTTTGGGATAAAAGTTCTTCACCCTTTTCTGTGGGATTCGACCCCTACTTGCCATATCTACTCAGTTAGGTTTTGTGGGGATTACTTTTATGATTGCTAACGACCGATCATAAATTTTGGCGCCGTTGCCGGGGAAGGGAAGTAAGAATAGATCCAAGAATTAATCTGCTCTAAGAATTTTCTTTTTACGTTTTTTCTAAAAAAAAAATTGTGTTTTTTCTTTTAAAAAAAAATTAGGGTTTAAAAAAAAAGATTAGGATTTGCGTTTTTTTAAAAAAAATTTCGTTTTCAAAAAAAATATTTTTTCCTTTATTTTTTGTGTTTAATTTTTATTTTTTGTTTAAAGAACTTTTACTACTAATTTTTCTTTTGATTTTTTGTTTTTCTTGAAAAGATCCAATGGAGCAATCACGTACGTTAAGGGAGCTAAATTTCAATTGTGAAGTGCCGTCCCTCTGTATTGATTATTCAGCTTAGGATACGTCATACAAACTGAATTCAGAAGTGATCAGCATGTTACCAGTTTTTCAAGGAGAATCTCATAAAAACCCTCATGAGCATCTACAAAGTTTCTTCATCAAGTGTGCTGCACATATTGGGGTACCTAAAGAGGACGCCAAGCTTCGAACTTTTCCTTTAACATTAGAAGGAAAAGCCAAGAGATGGTTCTTAAGTCTGCCATCGAAATCCATAAGTTCTTGGAAGGGGATGGAGACGGTATTTTTGAACAAGTATTTCCCTGAAACAAAGCGTGCAGATGTTCGAAAGAAAATCACTACTTGTCAACAACTACATGGCAAGAAGTGGCACCAATATTGGGAGAGATACATCGAGATCTGTGCGAGTTGTCCTTACCACAACTTAAGTGAAGCACTTTTGATTCAGAATTTTTATGATGGTCTCCTCTACGAAGATCGGACATATATTGATTCTGCAAGTGGAGGTAGTTTTACACTCAAAACACCGGAGGAAGCAAGGAAGCTGCTCAACACCATGACAGAAAACATCCATCAATTCAGTTTAACAAATTCACCAACAAAGGAGCCTGAACCAGAATTTCTTCAAGGGATTAATGATCGTTTTGACAAGGTCAATTCGGCCATTACCTCTTTGACCAATCTAGTTCAACAACTAGTTTTGAATCAAGTGGTGAATCAATCTCAAATTCAACAATCACACTTGTATTCAAACCAAGGCGGTATTTACACACAAGGATGTGGAGTCAATGCAATTGAAGACACTCAACAGTGGTGTGCGCAAAAGAGGGAATTGCTTAATATTCCATCTCCATCTGTGATTTCATCACTTCAAGCACCTGTTTTCCCTGTTACACCACCACCAGTTCCTGTATCCAATGTGCAAGTGCCAAGCGGCATGGAGATTCCGATCAAAAGCAAGGTAGATTTCAACGAAGAGCA
>AWWV01015505.1:0-71112 GCA_001974805.1 Corchorus capsularis | reverse complement strand
GGAGAATATGCCATTTTTTGGGCAGTCAACACCCAATGTTGACCGGTTGAATCGGAAAAAACTGACCGGTTTTGACTGGTTCTGGGTATGTTGACTAAATTCAAAATTTAAATTTTGAAAAACCAAACTGGACTGGATCGGTCAGTCGGACTGGTTGAATCAGGTACCAAAGGCCTATCCGGTTCGGAGAATATGCCATTTTTTGGGCAGTCAACACCCAATGTTGACCGGTTGAATCGGAAAAAACTGACCGGTTTTGACTGGTTCTGGGTATGTTGACTAAATTCAAAATTTAAATTTTGAAAAAAAGTTTTTGCTTGTGGTGGGATTTGAATGCATAACATTGTAGAAAAGGCATGAGTTACTTAACCACTCTACCAGAATGTTTTTTTGTTATTACTATGCAACATATAGTATTTATTATATATTAAAATTCTTTTCTTTTAATCTCAATTGCCCTATTGGATCGAACTGTCGATTGAACCAGTTGAATCGATGCCCGGACACCTCTCCGGTTCAACTATCGATTCGGTTTCAAAAACCTTGTCCCCCATGACTGTTAAATATTGGCCCTTATAATTATTTTATTAATAAAATTATACACTTATATATATATATATATTAAAATACTATAAAAATATAAGTATAAGATTTTTTTTTTTTGAAAAAAATTTAGGAGCAGTGTGGTTACCTTATCTTCAAGGTTAGGGCAAATCATTGATCCAATTTGAGATTACGGACCCATTGGACTTTCACCTACGTGTTTTTTGGAATTTACAAATCGCATACCAAATTGGAGACTGCGGTCAGCGGTAGGGGTGGCTATCGGTCGGTTCGGTCGGTTGGCATGTACCTAATACCGACATCAACCGAAATAAGTATATTTTTAACCGCCAACCGACCGACAAGTCTGTATAACCGCCAACAACCGACCGCCGTCGGCGCGGTCAGTTATGGCGGTTTAGTCGGATAAACTGTTTAACAATGGTGAAGAAGAATCAGAGTTGGAAGTGGAAGTGGAGATTAGAAAAGAAATACATTAGACTTAATCCCGAAACTATATCACGTTTGCGATTAATTTCATCTGAATGTTTCGTGGCCAAAATGCAGAATCCGGTGAAAATCCGGTCTTCTATTCTGTGTTGGGTCTCTTGATACAAAGAAAGATGAAGAACAAATTTTTGGATTTTGAAAACTATAAAGAAGTTGATAGAATAATAATTACAGAGGTACTAGTATTGGGTGGTTCAAGTTTCAAACTATAGGCTATAGTACAATAGGGCAACTGAAGAACGAAAGAATAATTTAATATAAAATTTGATCATTTTATACACTACGAATACAATATACAACAAACTAATTCGAATCCTAGAAGGTGTTTAGTTCTCATCATTTCCAGGACAGCACAGTGTGCAAACTTCAAAGCAGCTAATGCATGCCAGAGCAGTGCAAATCTGTGCAAATCGGTCGGTTATGTGTTTCTATGATTTCAGGAAATTTAAAACCTGAAATCATAGAACACATACAAAATCAAATATAAACAAATACATATAGAAAATATTTTTTTTAAAAAAAAAGAGGACTGCGGGGAGAAGCAAAATCATATATCAAATCAGTACACTCAAGTGGAGCATCCCCAACAATGACAAACAAAAAAAGAAAATGAAAATTTACCTTTCAATTGCAGAAACTTATGGTTAGGGTTCATCCATTCAAAATTTGGGGATTTTGAATTTCGAAATCAAAACAGAGAAATCGCACTTGGGTTTTGATGGCAATGATCAAAGAAAACTTGTAGCAACAATTTTTAATCAAAAACACCAGGGATCGAAGCCTTCGATCGAAAATTTCAATCGAAAATAAAAGGGGAAAAAGGGTTTTCGAAGAGAAGAGAGAGAAAGAGAACTTTGATGAGAGAGAGAGATTTTTAATCTGAGGGTTTTTTTTTAATTTCAGGCTATATATATATATTCTATATAATAATATATATAATGTTTTAAAAATTATATTATATATATAGTCGGTCGGTTTCGGTTCGGTTTTAAGGGAAAAAATCCTACCGAAAACCGACCATATATGTGCACAAGATTTCGGTTAGGCCCATCTTAACCGACCTCAACCGTTTAACCGACCCGCCATGGATGCCAAACATCGGTTTCGGTTGGTTAGGTCAGTTCTAACCAACTAATGGACAACCCTAGTTAACGGGATTCAAATCTAAGTCAGGTGCACAAAGATTCCGAACCTTAACCACTTGTGTTAACTCCCATTGGCAAAATATAAATATAAGATGATAAACTACATATTAGAGAAAATAATTGATGGAAGATATTTACCCCTGGCTTAAACAAGATCAACTTGTGAATAGATTTTTTGTTTTCAAAAAAAGCTAACCGGAATCTCAAATAAGTCTCCTAAATTATGCATAAATCTCAATAAGGGCCCGAACATTAAAATATACCAAATAAGGGTTCCAACTTTTTAAGAAGTCTCAAATAGGTCCATTCTATCAAACTGATTTCCACTTTTCGCTTCAAATTTCGATTATAATGGATGTAATTTTTGTCGATTTTAGGTTAAAGTACCGTCGACATTTGAGAGAGATAATTAAGTTTAAGCCTACTGTTAACTTCTTATTTTTAATCCAGAATTAAAAATTATTTTATATTTTATATCTTAAGTTAGTTAATTTCTTAAAATCATAATTATAAAAGGCACGTGTCAATTTCTTATTTGTTCATGCGTTTTTTTACGGTGTAATTCACGCTCTGTTTGTATTAAATAGAATGGATCTATTTGAGCCTTCTCGAAAAGTTGTGACCCTTATTTGGCCTTTTTTAAAGTTCGGACCTTTATTTGAAATTTATGACAAAGTTGAGAGACATATTTGAGATTTCAGCCAACAAAAAATGACTGGATATGAGAATTGTTTACATACTACTAATTTTCATCCCCTAAATTTTATATATCAATTCCAAAATTTAAACTCGAGATATCTAACGAGAAATTCCAATTGATTAATTAATTCCATGATGATTATCGTCTACCACGAACCAACAAAAGAATCTTAACCAACAAATAATCCAATATTGGATTCTCTTAACTAATCTCACATTTGTCTTTTTGCATCTCTCCTTCATAGTATTGTTAAGGCAAAGACAATAACAAAGAGAAGTTGACATCCAACTATATGTTTTTCTTTTGTCTCCCCAATTTCCATCTCTACCATTCCATTGTCACTTTACTTTCGTTTGAAACTTTTTCATATATAACCACACTGCCTTGTGAAATCAACATACTACCTATCGGCCCCGACATTGATCAGATCTTGGTGAGCAGTTTGATAAGAGGTTGTTAGCTCAAACTAATTCAGTGAAATGGTTCAAGCAAAGCTAAATTCGCAAATGTCAACTCTTATCTAAGAAAGAATAAACCTTTTGATTCCCATTGTTGTGCTTCTATAAGCATTCTGAAGAATTCTTTGATGTTTCATTGAGTAAACAATTATAACAGTATTTCATGTAAGAAATTTGACCTACATTTCATCTTGTTCATCCTTGTGGCTTTGCAACAAAGGGAGCTTACAACTGGATAAAGAGCTGCTTGAACCAGAGTCATAGTGTGTCATGTCGTCTTCTTCGTTGGCTTTTCCCCATAACACAGCATAAAGTCCAGCTGATAAGATCAATGCTCCAATGACGCTGAAAAATCAAGAAGATTGTATCATGTTTACTTTTCAATTAAACCTGCAGATTAATATTAAAAATTTACAAAAATATAAATACCTTCCAAGATACAATGCATCACCAAGGAATATGGCACTCAAAATGGCTGCAATCACAATTGACAATGGCATGAAAGATGCAACATAGACAGGCCCCTTCAATCGTACACCCCATGTGTGTAGACCACTGCTAAAGTATAATGCAAAAAGACCCTTAAAGCAATTTAAGTAGAAACCAAAAAGAAAAACACATTTTAGATATTGCAAATTATTAATTACTTCATAATCACCATTAATTGATTTGATCATATTCTAATTTCTTACCGAGTAAAGGATAGTAACCAATATTATATTTGGTCTTAATCTCCAAAAACTCATGTTTGATTCTGCTAGTAAGCATACTGGTAAAGCTAAAATGGTCACCAACAAATTGTAAAAGAAAATTACAATCATCTCTTCTGGGTATATCTTCATAACTTGGGCCTGAAAAATGTTGCATAATTCAAGTTTATTTTATGTGAAGATTTTCTAGTTCAGAAAACATATAAACTTGAAAAAATTTACCTGAATAATAAACCAGAAGGAGAAAGAAAGATATCCAATAGCTACTAGGAGCCCACCAAACACCCAATTTGATTGGGGTGATCCCAGAGGCTGCTGTTGAAGTAATTCAGATGATGAAAATGTGGAATGTGGAGAAGAAAGAACTTTGGGGTCTTTGTACAAAACAACTACCAATGCACCAGATAATGATGCTATTGTGCCAATGATTTTAGCTTGAGTGCTTGTGCTTCTCAATGCTACTTTTTCTATTCTAATTTACGGTAAACATAGATGAAAAAGAAAATGATGGATTAAATGAAAACACTCACATAAAAATGGTTTAAACCTTAAAAAGTCTGTAAGCTTATATTTAAAATAAACAATTAACTCATAAAAAATTCGAATTTCACCATTAAACCCTGGATATAATTGAAATAATCCATGTTAAAGAATTATTGATCACACATGCACATATATATCTATTCTTTATTTGTTTAATCAAAGGTCATTCTTTGGCATATATATATATCGACCTAAGACTAATCTCTTTCACATGTATCGAGTGCATACAATAAATCTCTCGTAATAAATATGCTTCAAGAGATCAAACTTGAATTCTCACCAACTTGGCCTAGAATTGCAGGCAGGGAACTGTTGTGATTGTGATAAAACCCCAATGAAATATTATTCCTTTTATTGAAAAATGATGCTAGTGCAGAACTTAACGTTGTAAGCTGATTGTCGACATCTTAAGTACCAAAGAAAACAACAAGATCCGATCAATTTCAATCACATCACAACTTTAATATAGGTGTAAATCAAAATTAAGTAGCTTATCTTAATTGATTATTTTAAATAAGTTCTACCTAAGCTCATAAACATGAAAATTTGTTTGCTTCTGATCACAAGCCAGAGTGTAGCCCACTCTACCCTGTTTTTTCCATTTAAATTACTCTATATTATTGTTAATTTGTCTTTTATCATTGATGAAAAATTATAAAATAGTGGTAATCATGAATAATGATTCCAATAGCAATATTATTTTTTTGTAATTTCTCTGCAAATTTGGCATGATTGCATTTTTAAATTCCATATTTATAAAAATCATATTAAATAAATGTCTTCACATGGCGGAATTCATCATGTGTCCTTATACTATGTGAATATAAAATTTATCACTATTTTCAACCAAAAAAAAGAAAAAGAAAATCATCACTATTGATTGATTTCAATCTGTTTATAGTATTGAATGGTAAAATGGTCTCAGAATTAATAAGTTATCAGTTCATTTGTATTTTCAAATAAATGAGCAAAAACAAAATGGAAAATGCATATATTCAGATAACAGAAACTTAAAGAGAAGAAAGAAGGAAGGAACCTGAAGAAGACTGCAAGTATGAATGTAAAAGCTGGTATAAGGTTGCTAATGGCAGAAGAAAGAGTTGGGGCGCCAAGTTCTAAACCTTTGTATCCACATAATTCACCTACAACCCTGTTCTCCAAAAGATAAACAAAGTCTTGGTATTTTATCATCAATTTACAGAAGACAATAAATTTACTTCTCCATACCCAGTTAGACCAAGAAGAAAAATTCTAGAAATGAGAGGGAACTTCAATGGGGGAAGCCCTGCTTTCCTGCATATACAAAGAGAAGATTTTAGAGCAAAATTTGATGATTATAGTTATAGAAAGAAGAAGAAGAAAAAAGAAACAAAACAAAGATGATCACCTAATTAAGAAGAAGGTTAAAGGGAGGAGAGCAATGGTGGCCAAACCATAAGAGTAGGGAATGAAGATGTGGTAGGTTAAGCCCTTTGCAGAAGCAGCTTTGAATAAAATGCGTAAGACAACATTAGAGCACTCAACTGCACTCATGGCTGTGAATGGTAAGACTTGCTTGTACAAAAAATACCTTGTTCCCATCATCTCTCCTTCCTCTCTTCCTATATCTTTCTACCATCAAATAATTTGCCTGTAACAAATATAGTACTCATCATATAACCTTGCTCAATTTATATTAAAGAAAATGGGGGAAAGAGACAGGGGGCCTTTTTTTAATGGGAAAATCAGTGGAGAGGTCCACTAATCTAAAATATCTTAATCTTTGGCTTAAAAAAAAATGGTCCATGTCACCCTTAAATATATCTAGACATTTTGATATGAGCAAGACAGTTCAGTTATATATAGCAGAAATGCATAGATCATTAGATCTTCTGCCAAAAGAATTTTGCATTCGTATTAGCAATAACCTGGAAAACAAATAATATTTGAGCAACTTTTCAACAACTTAGTTTCCTATATACTGGAAGACAAGATCCTGCCGTTGTCGGGGCCGATATGCCCCTTTTCTTTCTCTTTAGGTACAATATGGATTGTTGGCCCAAGCTGTAATTATCAATCCATTTAGAAGTGATATGGTTCAAGCAAAAGAAACAGAAAAAAGGGAAATTGTTTGTGCTTTTACAAGCCTTTTGATTCCCATTTTTGTGCTTCTATAAGCATTTTGAACAAATTCTTTGATGTTTTACATATGCAGTGACGCGATAGAACAATATTTTTTGTGTAAAAAACTTTGAGCTACATTAAATATCTTGTTCATCCTTGTGGCTTTGCAACAAAGGGACCTTACAACTGGACAAAGAGCTGCTTGAGCTAGAGTTATAGCGTGTCATGCTGTCGTCCTCGTTAGCTTTACCCCATAACACAGCATAAAGCCCAACTGATAAGATCAGTGCTCCAATGACACTACAAAATTAAGAAGATTGTATCATTCTTGCTTTCCAATTAAACCTGATGATTAATATTAAGAATTTAAAGAAATACGAATACCTTCCAAGATACAACGAATCACCAAGGAATATGGCACTCAAAATGGCTGCAATCACAATTGACAATGGACTGAATGTTGCAACATAGACAGGCCCCTTCAATCGTATACCATGTGTGTATAGCATTGGAAAAGTATATTGCAAACAGACCCTAAACCAATTTAAACCCAAAAAAAAAAAATTAGGAATTGCAAGGTATTTACTTTATAATCGTAATTAATTTATCTGATCATCTTCTAATTTCTTACCGAGTAAAGGATAGAAACCAACACTAAATTAGGCCTTAGTCTCCAAAAATTCATGTTTGATTCTGCTAATAAGCATACTGGTGCAGCTAGAATGGACACTAACAAGTTGTAAAAGAAAGTTACAATCATCTCTTCTGGGTATATCTTCATAATTTGGGCCTAGAAAACGTTACATTAACATAATTCAAGTTTAGTTTATGTGAAGCTGTTTATAGTTCACAAAACATATAAAATGAAATTTTTTACCTGAATAATGAACCAGAAGGAACAAATAAGATATCCAGTAGCTACTAGGAGCCCGCCAAACATCCAATTTGATTGGGGTGAGCCCAGAGGCTGTTGAAATAATTCAGATGATGAAAATGTGGAATGTGGAGAAGAAAGCAGTTTGGGGCCTTTGTACAAAACAACTACTAATGCGCCAGATATTGATGCTATAGTGCCAATGATTTTAGCTTGACTGCTTGCACTTCTCAATGCTACTTTTTCAATCCTGGTTTATGGCATACACAGATGATGAAAGAAAATAAAAAATTAAATGAAGGCACTCACAAAAACATTGTTTAAATTTAGAAGTTTCTAAACATTGTTCCATCCTTTGTGCCAAAAAAATAAAATTGTTCCATTCTTGTCCAAGATTTACTATCAATGAGGGGGTCACTAAGGTGCAACATATGAGTAGAGAAGGAAAAATGTGCAGGCTTTCTTGCCAACTTAGCTTAGAATTGCAGGCAGGGAACTGCTGTGTTAAATGTACCCAATGAGATATTATCCCTTTTATTGGAAAATGATGTTAGTGCAGAACCTAACTTGAGGTTGTAAGCCCAATTGTTTATGAACCAAAGAACAAAAGAAAAAAAAAGAGAGGGATTTGATCAATTTCAGTCACATAAAAGGTTGAATTTAAGCGTAAATCAAAATTAAGTAGCTTATGTGATTATATTAGGGGCCAGCTTAATTTATTATTTTAAATTAGTTCTACCTAAGCCCATAAACATAAAAAAATTGTCTGCTTCTAATTATAAACTAGAGTGTCGTCTACTACTCCAGTCTTCCATTTAAAATACTCTAAATTGTTAACCAGTCTTTATCATTGATGAAAAAATTATAAAATAATGGTAATATCATGCACAATATATATAATTCTAATAGCAACATGAACTTTATATTAATTCTCTACAAATTTGGCATGATTGCATTTCTAAATTTTCATATTTCCAAAATTAATATCAATGTCTTCATATATATGAGGAATTTGTCATGTGTCCTTAAACTATGTGAATATAAAATTCATCAGTTGATTGATTTCAATTGTTTATAGTATTGCATTAGAGTTGGTATTCTTCTGAATAATAAATTGGTCTCAGAATTACAAATTATTAGTTCAATAGGGTTCCCAAATAAATGGCCAAATATAAGATGGAAAATACTTATTCAGATAACAAAAACTTAAGAGAAGAAAGAGGGAAGGAACCTGAAGAAGACTGCAAGTATGAAGGTAAAAGCTGGTGAGAGGTTGCTTATGGCAGAGGAAAGAGTTGGGGCGCCGAGTTCTAAACCTTTGTATGCACATAATTTACCTGCAAACCTGTCTCCAAAAGATAAACAAAGTCTTGTTAATTTGTCAATTTACTAGGAAAAGGAATAAAAACCAATAAATTTACTTCTCCATACCCTGTTAGAGCAAGAAGGCAAAGCCTAGAAATGAGAGGGAACTTCAATGGGGGAAGCCCTGCTTTCCTGAAATAAGCAGACATAAGATTTTAGAGCAAAATTTTGATGATTATAGTTATAGAAATTAAGAAATGAAACAACAAATAATAAGATCACCTAATTAAGAAGAAGGTTAAAGGGATGTAAGCAATTGTGGCCAAACCATAAGAATAGGCAATGAAAATGTAGTAGCTTAACCCCTTTGCAGAAGCAGCTTTGAATAGAATGTTTAAGACAACATTAGAACACTCAACTGCAATCATGCCTGTACATGGTAACACTTCCTTGTACAAATACCTTGATTCCATTATCTCACCTTTCTCTATCTCTCTCTTCCTATGTGATCATAGATATCATCAAATTGCCTGTTACAAAAGTCTACTCTATCTATCTAACCTTCCTTGAATTTATTATGAAGATAATGGGTACAAGAAGATAAAGCTTTTTTTCCTTTTTTTTAAAACAATGGAGAGGACCACTGATAATATTCATCTTAATCTATGGCTTACAAATGTCCACGTCACCCTTTTCTGTAATCTCAACTGTTTGTTTGAAAAGAAAAATGGGGGACAGGGTTAATAATGGTGGTATGCATGATCAAGATAATCAGAGTGGCAACCAAGGGAAATGGAAATTGTAGAAAAGAAGAACTTTATAATTAGAAGGTGAAACAAAGTAAACAAACCTTGGAAATTTGTTGTTTTGACAGCCTTTTTGCCCATATTTCTCCATTCATAAATCATAACCATCATCATCATCAAATATAAGAAATTTTCAACTTCTCCAACTTTCCTTATGAAGTCCTTCCCTCAGTCCCTGTCTTCAAAACAAACCCAAGATTCCATTTGAGCTATAGCCATGGAAATTGCTGAAAACTTCTGAATTTGGTACCATAACGGTGAAAAGGGCCCCTAGTAATTATTCCAGTTTTTTCCTCTCATTTTAGTTTTTCAATCCATTAACTTTTCCCGTATTGAGAATTTGAGAGTTGAGAAGTTGCATTGACTGAACATGATTATGAGAAGGAGGGATATTTGGTAGTAGATAGCATAATAAAAAGAAAATATAATTTGTTGAACCTATGAGGCATGCAAAGAGCCAAAGAGAGAAACTGAAAGTGCAGAGTTCGAGCAGACAGTGGAGAAGATGACTGATGAATTAGGATTCCAATACGGATTGGACTCAAATTTTAATTGGGTTTTGGATTATGCTTAATTGGGCCTTGAATTTGATGACTTTGATTTGGACCTTACAAAATTTATTACAAGTTTATTTTATAAAACAACAACTATATAATTCAAAGCATAGACTATGATTTTTTTTTGATGTAAAAAAAAAAGACTATGAATTTTTCAAAAAAAAGAAAAGAAAAGCATAGACTATGAAAAATCATTTACTTGTGATCCTTTTTTGCTGAAAAATTAATTAAGAATGTTGAAACTAAAATAAGATTAAGATAAATTAAAAGGAAGAGATTGGATTACGGAACTGATGAGTGAAGAACGTGAAGAAGCTGTGTATTACGAGAAGAGAAAAACAAATTATTGTATGTTACATTACAATTACAGATAAAGAATGGAGAATATTTATACTAAGCCCACTAACTAATGTATTAGGCCAAACTAACGTATTAAGCCCAAATAATAACCAATATATACAAATACAATATTTTCAACATCCCCCTCAAACTCAAGATGGGATATGGGAAACCAAATTGAGTTTGGATGTTAAATCACGAAACATGCTAGGTGGGTATGATTTTGTAAAGAGATCAGCAATCTGTGTAGTAGAAGAGACAGATTCCAACTTCAAGGTCCCCTAAAGAAAATGTTGTCGCATAAAGTGGCAATCAATCTCGATGTGTTTTGTTCGTTCATGAAATACATCATTATGAGCATTTTGGACAGATTGTCACAAAACAAGGTGCTTGCATCTGCAAATGAAACACCAAGATCATGTAAAAAGCCATCGCAACCACACTAGTTCAGATGTAGTGTCAGCAAGTGCCCTATATTCCGCTTCAGTGCTAGAGCGGGCAACAACAGTTTGTTTCTTACTTCGCCAAGAAATGAGTGAGTCTCCCAAGAAGAAACAGTAGCCAGTCGTGGATTGTCGATCAGTGGGATCACCAGCCCAATCAGCATCTGAATATGCTCTCAACTCGAGAGGTGAATGAGAGGAATAATGAAGGTCATGAAAGAGAGTACCCTTGACATAGTGAAGAATATGAAGAGCAGCTGCATAGTGAGTAGATCGAAGGGCAGCCATAAATTGGCTAACAACGTGAACTGCATGTGCTATACCAAGACGAGTCACGGTGAGATAAATAAGACTCCCAACTAACTGCTGATAGAGAGTAGGATTATCCAAAGGTTTACCATCTAATGGAGAAAGTTTTTGATTTGCCTCAAGTGGAGTGGAAGTAACCTTTGCATCTGTAAGTCCGACTCGAGACAACAAATCCGTGGCATACTTAGCTTGAGAAAGAAAGTAGCCCGAGCCATTAGAGGTAACCTCTAAGCCAAGAAAAAAATGTCAAATGACCAAGATCCTTCATCTCAAAATGTTGGCTAAGATAATGCTTAAGTTCAGTGATGCCTTGAACATTATTTCTAGTTATAATCATATCATCAACATAAAGCAATAAGAAAATCGAACCATGTTGAGACTGCCGAATAAAAAGAGCATGATCATAAGAACTGGATTTAAAACCAAACTGAGTGGCAACAGAGCTGAACTTAGTAAACCAAGCACGAGGAGACTGTTTAAGACCATATAATGCTCGACAGAGATGACATACCTTGTTAGGTGGATGTTCATAACCAAGTGGAGGTCTCATATAAACCTCCTCCCTCCTCATCAAGATCACCATTAAGAAATGCATTTTTAACATCCATTTGAACTAGCTCCCATCGTTTAACTGCAGCTACTGCTAACAAGGTACGAACAGAGGTAATATGAGCAACTGAAGCAAAGGTTTCTTCATAATTAATACCATACTCCTAAGTGAAACCTCTTGCAACAAGTCGAGCCTTATACTGTTCAACAGAGCCATCAGATCTGGTCTTAATCTTATACACCCATTTGCAGAGAACAACAGACTTACCAGGAGGCAAATCAACCAAATCCCAAGTATGTGTCTTTTATAAGGCCTGTATTTCCTTTGCTATTGCTTGCTGCCAAAGAGGGTTTGACTTTGATTCTTGGAAGTTAGAAGCTTCATATAAGGAAAAAATAGCAGAGTAACAATGAAAGTCAACATATCGAGAAGGAGTGTTTCTTACTCTGGTTGAACGCCTTAAGGGTGCAGGTTTAGATTGAGATGACTCTGACTCTTGGATTTGTGGAGAACTGTGTGCCATATCTTCAGATGAAGGAGATTTGTTGGTCGAATTTGTAAGAGGATCATTGGATGAACTAGTGAAGAGATCCCTGCAATGAGACAAATCAAAAGAATTTTCAGGAAATAACTCAACAGAAGGATCTGTAAAATACAAAGCATCGAGATTGGGAACTTTATGTTCCCAAAAAGATACCTGACGAGAAACATGAAGTCGTTTTGAAATGGGTCCAAACACCTATAACCTTTATGTTCAATTCCATAACCCAAAAAGCAACACTAACGGGCTCTAGGTTCAAGTTTATTATGTTCATGGGATTGAAGTTGGACAGAACAGACACAACCAAAGCCACACAATAGTGTATAATTAGGAGTAGTTCCATAGACCCGTTCATAAGGACAAATGTTAACTATTGTAGGTGTTGGAACATGATTGATGGTGTAAACAACTGTGAGAGCAGCATCTCCCCCGAAACGTTCAGGGCATTTGGAGTCAATAAGCAAAGCACGGGTAGTATCAAGGATATGCCTGTGCTTGCGTTCTGCGCGACCATTCTACTCTGAAGTTCCTGGGTAAGATCGCTGAATCACAGTCCCCTTTTGAGATAAACAATTAACAAGATCAGTTTCCCTATATTCCATGGCATTATCCATACGAAGAACTTTAATGGTGCGGGAAAATTGGGTTTTTACCATAGCAACAAAATTGGAAACAATTTCAGGAATTTGAGATCGATTTTTCATAAGATAAATCCAAGTATATCGAGAATAATCATCCACAAAGATACAAAATACTTGGATCCTCCCATGGTTTCATAAGGTGAGGGTCCCCAAACATCAGTATGAACTAAATCAAAATGCAGTTAAACAAGTCTTATCATTTACATCAAAAGAAAGAGCATGATGTTTAGTAAGTTTACAAGAAGTGCAATCAACATGTTCTTCTTTAACAGACCCTAATTTACCACTAGAAGCTAAAGTCTTTACTCTAGAAGAGCAAGCATGACCAAGGCGAGAATGCCAAAGTCCAAAAGATACGGAAGCGACAAGATTGTTGAGCTTCTTTTGAGGAATTTTCAATGAAACTAGTTCAAACAAGCGTCCAACTTTACGGTCTGTCCCAAGAATCTCTCCCGTCTGAGGATCTGCATACAACAACCAAGTTTTGAAAAAAGAACATTAAGATCCAATTCGGTTAATTGACCAACAAATATGAGATTTAAAGTTAAGTTTTGAACATGAAAGACATCAGGTAGATTTAAAATGGAATCACACACATTACCAACATGACCAACAGGTATAGCAGAATTGTCAGCTGTACGAACAACAAGAACATTATATGTGTTGGTTTTAGTAACAAAAGTAGTATTATTAGGGGTCATATGATTGCAACAACTAGAATCAGAATACCAAGAATTTTGACTACCTATGACGCTAGAGAGAATAAGAGGTGAACCTGTTTTATGGACCAACTGTTTGGCAGTAGTTTCAAGGTCACCCATGGAAATAGTAAGACATGGTAATGAAGAAGCAGTTGCCGAATCCTCAGTGGCAACAACAGTGACAGGCTTAGACCCTGTCGCAACGTGCGAAAGGCCCGACGGGAAACTTCTTGGTATTGGTTCTTTACGGGGAGTCGCCACTAATCTTTTTTACTTAGGTGTGATTAGCCACCTATCCGATTATTAAGTCTAATATTAACATAATTAGGTAATACTAAACCTAATAATGTCTGCTTAACCAGAGTCTATGGTTCGGGAGTCGGGTACGTGTGGGGAATGATTAGCACCCCCACGACGCCCGTCGAAACGACGGCACTGATTGGTCTAGGACTAACTATGGGTCTCTACCGTTGGTTGCTTCTATTCTTAAACCTATTCATGTCCAATACTATCATTCTCTTTAAGCGAGTTATAATCGACCTTAATTAGTTCTTTATTTATTTTGTTTTCACTTAATTATCCGGATTAGGCCGATGTTACTATGCCTTTTATTCTGACTTAATTCTCTTTAGATTAAGCCGTCTCATTATTCCCTTCTTTTATTGACTCAATTTTTATGAATCAAGCCCTTTTATTGTTTTGCTTAATCTCTTCTTAGATTAAACTCTTTATTGACTCCACTTAATTACCCTGAATTAAGCCTTTTATTGACGCTACTTAATTACCCTGAATTAAGCCTTTTATTGACACTACTTAATTACCCTGAATTAAGTCCCTTTATTGACGCTACTTAATTACCCCGAATTAAGTCCCTAACTTGACCTAATTTCCTTCCTTGAAATTAAGTCCTTAACTCTACTTAAGTCCCTTCCTTGGAATCAAGTCCTCTACTCTACTTAATTCCCCTCATTGGAATCAAGTCCCTTACTCTAGTTAATTCCCTTCCTTGGAATCAAGTCCTTTACTCTAGTTAATTCCCTTCCTTGGAATCAAGTCCTTTACTCTACTTAATTCCCTTCCTTGGAATCAAGTCCCTTACTCTACTTAATTCCCTTCCTTGTAATCAAATCCTTTACTCTACTTAATTCCCTTCCTTGTAACTAAGTCCTCTACTCCACTTAATTCCCTTCCTTGGAACTAAGACCTTAACTTAATCCCCTTCCTTGGAACTAAGTCCTTTTCTTTACTTAATCCCCGGAGGTTAAGTTTTTGTCTGATCTTACTTAATCATCTTTGGATTAAGTCTTTGATGATTTTACTTAATTCTTATGAAATTAAGTCTTTGCTAATTTACTTAATTACCCTGTATTAAGTATGTGCTTGCCTTTACCTAATTTCCTTCTTTGAAATTAAGTCTATGCTTGTCTTTACCTAATTTCCTTCACTGAAATTAAGTCTGTGCTTACTTTACTTAATTACCCTGAATTAAGTCTATGCTTGTCTTTACCTAATTTCCTTCCTTGAAATTAAGTCTGTGCCTATCCTTACCTTTTAACTGTTTTTACTTAATTACCCTGAATTAAGTCCTTCAACTGCTTTTACTTAATTACCCTGAATTAAGTTCTTAACTACTTTTACTTAATTGTCCTGAATTAAGTTCTCAACTGCTTTTACTTAATTGTCCTGAATTAAGTTCTTAACTGTTCTTTACTTAATTACCCTGAATTAAGTTCTTAACTGCTTTTACTTAATTGTCCTGAATTAAGTTCTTAACTGTTCTTTACTTAATTAACCGTGTTTACTTAATTTTCCCGAATTAAGCTCCTTTGACTGCTTTTACCTTATTTCCTTGAATTAAGATTTTGACTGACTATGAAGATTTTGACTGTTTTTACTTAATTGCCCTGAATTAAGTTTTTTACCTACTTTTACTTAATTACCCAGAATTAAGTCCTTTGAATGTGTTTACTTAATTGCCCTGAATTAAGTTCTTAACTGCTTTTACTTAATTGCCCTGAATTAAGTTCTTAACTATGTTGGACTTTCTTAATTACCCTGACTTTAAACCTTAACTATGTTTAATTTTCCTAGTTACCCTGAATTAGGACTTTGACTATGTTCACTTTCTTAATCACCCTGGATTACAACTTTGACTATGTTTGACTTTCCTTAATCACCCTGGATTAAAACTTTAACTATACTTGACTTTCCTTAATCACCCTGGATTAAAACTTTAACTATACTTGACTTTCTCAATCACCCTGCATTAAAACTTTAACTATACTTGACTTTCTTAATCACCCTGGATTAAAAATTTAACTATGTTTGACTTTCCTTAATCACCCTGGATTAAAACTTTAACTATACTTGACTTTCCTTAATCACCCTGGATTAAAACTTTAACTATACTTGACTTTCTCAATCACCCTGGATTAAAACTTTAACTATACTTGACTTTCCTTAATCACCTTGGATGGAGACTTTACTCATCTTAATTATCCAAATTAAGACCTTGACTATACCTTCCTTCTTAATTACCCTGAATTAAGACTTTAGTCTCCTTAATTGCCCAACTTAGGACCTTGACTGTACTTTCTTTTCTTAATTGCCCTGAATTAAGACTTTAGTCTCCTTAATTGCCCAACTTAGGACCTTGACTGTACTTTCTTTTCTTAATTACCCTGAATTAAGACTTTATTCTTCTTAATTGCCCTTCTTAATTTCACTGAATTAAGGCTTACTTCTCTTAATTTTTCTTAGTTACACTGGATTAAGACTTTAATTATACATATGATGCATGTATTCCGGTTCAATCACCTCTTCACCAAGTATTTATACGAGGGGTATTATTTGGGCACCTTCCACTTGATTGGTAAGACCCCCCAAATTAATATCCCAAGCCTAGGAAATTTGGATTAAAATGGACAAGCCAATTATTCCATCCTCGGTCTCAATTTAATTGTCCCAAATGAACATGTCATTTTGCAACAACTTAGAGAAATGTAAACATGGATGTACATGCTTGATTAATTTAGCTTTTATCTTTTGATTTATTCACAAGATTAGTAAACTTAATTACTAAATTATTAACAAAATTGGACATTAGGGACTTAGATGAATACTCTATCAACTTATTGGACTTAATTGAACCAAATTACCGCCTAAAGGCCTTGAATGTACAAAATAAGGGCTAAATTGAATTAAAACAGAAATCATACCTAAGTTTGAACCTAAAACGATGCCGTTTGGTCCTTACTTGTACGGCAGTATAAAAACTGGCTTCCTTTCTACCTCATCCAAATTCTTCTCCGCCTGAAACCCTCATTTCGTTACAGCGCCACCGCCTGGATTTACTCCGCCGTGCCGTAGTAGACTCCCACCGTAACTGCCGCTCAAAATCGCCAGAAACGCTTCCCCGATACCGCTCTAACCGGATCCGGGTTTTGTTTTACTGAAAACTTGCTGAGATCCCTTCAAATCCGCAAGAACCGAAAGCGGAAGAAACTCTCAGATCTCACAAGCTACCCGTCAGATTGTTATCAAACCTATAACCCTCCTTCCCTTCTCTCTCTCCTAACCTTTCATGGTTCCAATTCATTCGAATCCTTCTTCCAACCGGAAAGCCCCAAATTTTGCTTACTAAACCCTAACTTTTAAAACCAGATTTCTACCCAACGTTTATCTTTCTGACAAACCTTCTCCAGAATATCACTGAAAAATACTAACTTTCTCACCCATCACCCCTTAATCCGAATCTCAACGCCGCCGGGAAGATGATCGTGTCGTCTATGACCATAAAAATAATCCCCACAATTAACTAACTACAATAGCTAGGGCAAGTAGGGGTCGAATCCCACAGAGAAGGTTTATGTGATGAACAATTAAAAGATAGAAAGATCTTTTCCAAAAATCGATTAGAAAACAGGGGATTGAAAATAACAATTATAAAGAAAATAATTAAACTAAAAATCAAAACAAAGCAAATCTAAATCTAAATCTAAATCTAAAACAAATTATAAAGCAAATTAATAAAGCAAACAATAATTATAAAGCATACTTCTTCACCAGTGGTATCATTCAATCAAATTAACTATGGATTCTCGATTTAAAAGGTGAATTTCGCATCTTATTCTTGACTGACAACTGATATAGGTTTCCCAACATGTATATTAGATAAAAGGCCGATCAAAGCTGCAGTTATCCCTATTATTCCTTCAGCGATCGATTACTTTCTTAGGGCTTAAAGATCACTTGAGAACAAAGCATTAAGAACAGTTAATTTTACACACATGCCTACAAGTAGAACCATACGAAGAGAAATTTCTCGCCCTCCGGTAGACAAACACCCATTAAGCAGCGATCAAACAAACCTAATTTGCTACATACAATCAAACTTGAGTGATTAATTCTAAGCCTGATCTAGCTATAGACCTTCCTCTTACATCGTTAGTGGCCACATAACTCAAATAAGATTCAGAATCATAAAATTAAAACAGGGTTTTGACTACTATCATCTAGAACTTAACACAAAATTATAAGTATAGAAATCTCACCATAATCAATTGATTGAAATCACCAAAGGATCAGAAGTATTAAAGATTTAGCTACTCATGGATTTAGAAAAATCCATGAGAGGCATAAGAATACTTACAGGACTGGGAGAGGTGGAATCTCCCCTTTAAAAACCCTAGGGACGTCGCACCCCTCTATGGCTAGAGAGGGTGTCGACTTCTCCCCCTTCTAAAACTAGAGAAAAACCTAAAACTAAAGAAAGGTAGAAAAAGAGAATAATCTAAAATTTGTGATGTGTAAAAGTATGTGATTTGTGATACAGGAGGTGGCTATTTATACTAGAGGAATAGGGTAGGACGGTTTAGCCTTTTCTTGGTCTCCAAGTAGGATTAGGTGTCATCCTAGAGTAGTCCCCAAGTTAGATGATGACTCTAGAATTTTCTGGAATTTTTTGGAATTGAGCAGGGACTTCGACTTGAATTTCGGGCTTGAAGATGGCAGATCTGGGCTTTGCACTTCAAAAGAAAGTTGTAGAGCTCAAAGTTAGCTTTCCAACGGCTACTCATGGGCTTAAAACGGACATCTGAGCAGAAAGTTATGGCCTTTCTTTGAAGACTGCGCTGAAACCGGGCTAATATCGCAAATCTACGGGATTAATGCGGGATTTGGATATTATTTTGGATATGGGCCTATTAATTGGGATTTTAACTCCAATTATATGTTTATATGGGCTGAGTATATTCCCATATAAATAATCCAAAAATCCTCAACTTTAGGGCTTCTTCTGGGCTTGTCTTCAATCCTTTGCAATTAAAACTCCAAATCTTCAATTTTGCTTCTTGAATTAATTCTTCAAATCTTCAAAATATCTTCAATTATGAACTTCGCATCTTGAAATCTTCATTCCAAATGGCTAAATCCATAGTTGAGTAAAAAGTCTCCAAAATAGCTCCAAAAAGAGTGAAAAACAATAAGTTTTCACTTTTCTTGTCTTCAGGACCTAAAAACACAAATACTAACAAAATAGGGTAAAACACATATAAAATAGCAAAAAGTATATAAAAATAGCTATAAAAACATGCATAATTTGAGTTCGATCATAATTTCCCCCACACTAAATCTTTGCTAGTCCCTAGCAAACTAGTGTAGACAAACAAAAATTAAGATTTAAAATAGTGAGTTTTGTTCAAATCTTTTGAAAAACTTTTGAATCATATACATATATCAAGGATCAATTCAATTTATGAAATCAGAATATCATAGAATATTAAGAGTATCCAATTCAATAGATCAAGATATAGCAATTATCCTCATTCTTAAGTAACCATAATTAAAGTAGCTCTAATCACGTATCATTTATTACACCTATAACTACTTCTTTCTATAAGCTTATGTCTTCACCTTTATCTCCACTAGTCAAACAATTGCATATCATGAATACAAATCAAGAATTTCGCATGGGTTATAATAGTTTTCAAAGGGTAATTATTTAGAAAAGTGAGGTTAGTAACCTCAAAGTGTTCATGCTTAGGGGTTACTAACGCCCTTTATTTATTTTTGTGAGGCTACTAGCACTCTAGAGGGACAATACTTTTGCCGATCCATGCCTCTTATCCTCTTCTCAAGGGTTACTAACTCCTTTTGTTTAAAGAGAAGAGTGACAACAATGGATTTATTTTTTAATTTTTTTAAGGCAAAAGATATCTCTTCTCCTCTTGCATGAAAAACACTCTTTTTATGAAAAAGATTTTTTTTAACTACCCTTCTAATATAGATAGTATCCCACACTAATTTTTGGACATATTCATAAAATACTCTCATAAGTGTAGTTTCAATAAAAATTAAACATGAGTTCTAAAAATAGACAATCATAGAAATAATAAGCAATAAGCTCATATCACAAACTTCAATTATACCTAATCTAAGAAATAAGATATCATACTATAGATAAATCAATGAATCAATCATTCTTAAGAATTCTAAGATATCATCAATCAACAATCAAATCAATCGATCAATATAAGCATATAAAATCAAAATTTTGTCAAAATTTTCGAAAAAATTATTCCAATTTTATCAATTTTATGCATATAGACTCACTCCCCCACACTTAAAAGATACATTGTCCTCAATGTATGAACAAGCGTGGAAAATCAAAGCAAAAATATGTATGCATCTTTTAATCCTAATTAATCTATATAGCCTATATCTATATGAATCGCATATCAAAGAAAAATTAATCAAAGCATTGCAAGAAAAAGATAGGGTTAAAGAATTCTTCTCTATTCTCCAAGCATAAGCTCCAATTAGTTATCTTCATATCGATGAAAAACTCCTTTTTCCCCTTTGGTATGGAAAATCCCTAAAAAAGAAAAGAAAAAATAAAACAAAGAAAAATATTATGAGTTAGTAAAAATAATATGGGGTTGCCTCCCAATAAGCGCCTTTCTTTAAGGTCTTTAGCTAGACTGCCTTAAAGAAGGTTATTCTTCAAGGGTGAAGGAATTTTGAGTGTAATCCTTCAACAGGTCCTTGATAACTCTACTCTCTTCAATGATTTTGATAGTTTCAAGTTGAATTTTATCAAGACTTGAAAAGATCAAAGCATTAGGCGATGGCATAGTTGTAACTCGGCATGGCGCGGCAATCGCTCGTGGTGGCTCGATGAGGCGCGCGGATGGCTTGGCAAGGGCCGGGCATGGCCGGGCATGGTGCGCGGACATAGCCGGGCATGGCTTGGTGGTGTCTCGACAGGAAGCTCGCATAGCCGGTACTGACCGGGCAGGTGGCGCGGCTGGTGCGGACATGGCATGGCATGACATGGGCGGATGCGCGGAAGAGGCGGACAAGGCCGAGCATGGCCGGGCAGGCGGCACGGATGGCGCGGCAGTGGCCTGGCTGGGCCGGGCAGGCGGTACGGCATCGGCTGGTGGCGTCCGGACATGTGGCTCGGGTGTGGCCGGGCTAGGCGCGGCAAGGCTTAATGTCGCACAAGCTTGGGATGCCTTAGCCGGTGTTGGTCGGCCATGTGAGGTTGATGGCCGGGCTGCAGCCGGGCATACTGGCTTGTGTGGCAAGGGCTTAACCGGGCTGAGTCCTTGAGTAGCTTCCTTCGATGTATTGGTTATCATCTGGGCAAAATTCTCCATTATCTCGTATATGTCAGCAGTGCTGTGATCGAACAGGAGAATATAGATAAGATTGTCGACAAACAATCTGTCAGAAGCTCTTAATCCTTGGTAGAAGATTTGAACCAATCTTCTTTGATCATAACCATGATGAGGATGAGCAGCACATAGCTTCTTAAACCTTTGCCAAAATTGGGGAAAATTCTCCAATTTACGTTGAAGAATGCTTGCAACTTTAGCTCGATGTTCAAGGTCTATATCTTGCTTCTTAGTTGAATTGCTTGGTTGGTCGATCTTCAGGGGCGGATGAACTTCTTTATTGACTTCTGGCTCCTTCTTGGTTTCTTTTGCTCAATCTTTCTTCTCATGGGAGGTTGAAAAATTCGTCCTCCGAGATAATTCTTCAAGGACATTAAATGCTTCCTCCGGGGTTCTTTCATGTAATTGTTTAGTACTAAAAGAATCAACAAGAACTCGATCTTTAAGTCCCAATCCTCCATAAAAGAATTGGATTAAAATTTCTTTCTTGAATCCATGGTCAGGGCAATCGGCACAAAGCTGTTTGAATCTCCTCCAAAATTGGTGGAAAGTCTCGTTGTAGCGTTGTCGAATGTCCATTATTCTTTGTCTTCCTTTAGAAATCCGATCAGGCTTTGTTGATGAAGAATCTTCAATGGCTCCTTTCTTAACAAACTTAGAACTTATAACATAAACAAAATTGTTAGATTTTAACGGCACTTGAGATGAAATTCTAGGGTGGATGATTTCACCATCAAATTCCATGGTCAATGAACCATTAAATACATCAATCTTGGTATGAGAAAGTCTTTAGGAAAGGTCTTCCTAATAAAAGAGGACATTGATCTTTCGAATACTCCATATCCATGATGAATATGTCGATTGGAAAAATTAGATGTTCAACTTTAATTAAGATATTCTCTAAAACACCTCTGGGATAAACCAAAGATCCGTCAGCTAATTGCAGAACAACATCAGTATTCTTCAATGGACCAAGATTTAAAGATTTGTAGAAAGAATAAGGTATCACGCTTAAAGAAGCACCAACATCAAGCATCGCATTCTCTATAATACTTCTTCCAATAGAACAAGTAATAGAAAACGTACCTGGATCTTTGCACTTAGGAGGTAAACTCTTTTGAAGCACAGCAGAGACATTAGCTCCAGCGCTTACTTTACCTTGTAATTTCTTCTTGTTGGTACAAAGTTGCTTGAGGAACTTTGCATAATTCGGAATTTGTTGAATGGCATCAAGAAGTGGGATGTTGACCTCAACTTTTCGAAATATCTCCAAAATATCTTGGTCATCAGCTTCTTTCTTTGACTTCTTCAATCTTGATTGAAAAGGAATTAGGTTGAAATCGGTTTTAGGTTTGATGGAATCGCACACACCTTTTCCTTTGGGTTGAATTACGGCATCATACTTATTTGAATCTTCAATCGGCGCAACTCCTTTGTTATTGGGTTCATCTTCAATCTTGATTTCGGCATGCTCTTGTAAATCTTTCTTGGTGTAATTCGGCTCTCCTTCTTCTTGTTGATGTGCGGCATGGGTTGGATAAGGATCTTTCAACTCTTTTCCACTCCTTAAAGAAATTGCACTGACATTCTCTCTAGGAGGTACCTTTGATTGTGATGGAATCCTTTGTTGACCTTGTGTCTTTAGATCACTCAAATCACTAGCTAATTGGCTTATTTGTTTTCTCATCATCTCCATAGCTTCCTTGATTTGTTGTAACTCAATGGCTTGTGAAAATTGAAAATTAGGTCTTTGAAAATTCGACCTTCCTTGATAGTTACCTTGGTTCCCATATTGTTGACTTGGTTGTTCAGGTCTCCAATAAGGTTCAGGCTTCCTTTGATAAGCTCCTTGTAATCCCACGGCATTGACTCCTTGTTTGTTGTCTTCCAAAGTCGCACAAACCCTTGGCACACTTGAAAAATTCGCATGGAACAAATCAGTGAGCAAAGCGATTTGCTGATTCGTTTCTTGAAGTTGTTGCTCCAATGAGGTGGAATAGGTAGAAACTTCATTAATTCCTCTTATAGGGCCTTCTCTTGAATAGTCTTCTCGAGATCCAAATTGTTGAGTGTTTGCAGCCATGTTTTCCACTAAAGACCAAGCTTCGGTAGGAGTTTTGTCGATGAAGGCTCCTCCACTTGCAGAATCGATAGAAGATCTGTCAAACGGTAGTAATCCTTCGTAGAAGTACTGGATCAGCAACTGTTCATTGATTTGGTGATTGGGGCAGCTCGCACAAAGTGTTTTGAAACGTTCCCAATATTCATGCATTGTTTCTCCATGGCGTTGCTTAATTCCGCAAATCTCCTTCCTTATGCTTGATGCTTTATGTGCAGGAAAGTACTTTTCCAAGAACAGCTTCTTAAGGCTCGTCCAAGATGTGATTGAACCAGTGGGTAAAAGGTACAACCAATCTTTTGCTCGGTCCATAAGAGTGAACGTTAAGGTTCTTAACATGAATTGATCTTCAGGAATACCTTGAATACTTGTAGATGTGTAGGCAATCTGGAAATCAGTAAGATGTCGGTGAGGATCTTCTCCAGGCAAACCGTGAAATTTGGGTAAAATCTGAATAAATCCAGATTTAATTTCAAAGTTTCCATTGCTATCTGGGTAACGAATGACTAAGCGTTTGGCATTGACGTTTGGTGCAGCTAACTCTCTCAGAGTTTTGGGTTGTTCTTCTTCAGCCATATCTTCTGACGATGTTGAAACAGCATATCAAGGAGAACTTGGTTGAGAACTTGAATCGGATGTCTCCTCTTCTTGTTGTAATCGGCTTTGTGTCTTCTTTATCTTCTGAAATAGTGTTCTTTCAAGCTCAGGATTGTATTCTAAATCTTCAGTATTGTTACTTCTTGTCTTTGGCATGCAGTTTCCTAGAAAAATCAAACAAAACTAAAAAGAAAAATTAGCAGTAACAGTTCTTAAATAAAAAAATTAAAAAGTAGAAACAGAAAAATAAATATATATATTTTTTTAAAAGGAAAAACAGAAAAAGGAAAATTAATTTTTTTAAAGAAAATCGGAAATCCTAATTTTAAAAACGGAAAATAATTTTTTTTTTAGAAAAATTGGAAAAACGGAAAACTTTTTTTTTTTTAGAAAAACGGAAAAACAAAAACTAATTCTTGAATCTAATCTCTCTTCACTTTCTCTCAATTCAATTCCCTTCCCCGGCAACGGCGCCAAAATTTATGATCGTGTCGTCTATGACCATAAAAATAATCCCCACAATTAACTAACTACAATAGCTAGGGCAAGTAGGGGTCGAATCTCACAGAGAAGGTTTATGTGATGAACAATTAAAAGATAGAAAGATCTTTTCAAAAAATCGATTAGAAAAAAGGGGATTGAAAATAACAATTATAAAGAAAACAATTAAACTAAAAATCAAAACAAAGCAAATCTAAATCTAAATCTAAATCTAAAACAAATTATAAAGCAAATTAATAAAGCAAACAATAATTATAAACCATACTTCTTCACCAGTGGTATCATTCAATCAAATTAACTATGGATCCTCGATTTAAAAGGTGAATTTCACATCTTATTCTTGACTGACAACTGATATAGGTTTCCCAACATGTATATTAGATAAAAGGCCGATCAAAGCTGCAGTTATCCCTATTATTCCTTCAGCGATCGATTACTTTCTTAGGGCTTAAAGATCACTTGAGAACAAAGCATTAAGAACGGTTAATTTTACACACATGCCCTACAAGTAGAACCATACGAGGAGAAATTTCTCGCCCTCCGGTAGACAAACACCCATTAAGCAGCGATCAAACAAACCTAATTTGCTACATACAATCAAACTTGAGTGATTAATTCTAAGCCTGATCTAGCTATAGACCTTCCTCTTACATCGTTAATGGCCACATAACTCAAATAAGATTCAAAATCATAAAATTAAAACAGGGTTTTGACTACTATCATCTAGAACTTAACACAAAATTATAAGTATAGAAATCTCACCATAATCAATTGATTGAAATCACCAAAGGATCAGAAGTATTAAAGATTTAGCTACTCATGGATTTAGAAAAATCCATGAGAGGCATAAGAATACTTACAGGACTGGGAGAGGTGGAATCTCCCCTTTAAAAACCCTAGGGACGTCGCACCCCTCTATGGCTAGAGAGGGTGTCGACTTCTCCCCCTTCTAAAACTAGAGAAAAACTTAAAAACTAAAGAAAGGTAGAAAAAGAGAATAATCTAAAATTTGTGATGTGTAAAAATATGTGATTTGTGATACAGGAGGTGGCTACTTATACTAGAGGAATAGGGTAGGATGGTTTAGCCTTTTCTTGGTCTCCAAGTAGGATTAGGTGTCATCCTATAGTAGTCTCCAAGTTAGATGAGGACTCTAGAATTTTCTGGAATTGAGCAGGGACTTCGACTTGAATTTCGGGCTTGAAGATGGCAGATTTGGGCTTTGCACTTCAAAAGAAAGTTGTATAGCTCGGAGTTAGCTTTCCAACGGCTACTCATGGGCTTAAAACGGACATCTGAGCAGAAAGTTATGGTCTTTCTTCGAAGACTGCGCTGAAACCGGGCTAATATCGCAAATCTACGGGATTAATGCGGGATTTGGATATTATTTTGGATATGAGGCCAATGAATTGGGATTTTAACTCCAATTATATGTTTATATGGTCTGAGTATATTCCCATATAAATAATCCAAAAATCCTCAACTTCAGGGCTTCTTCTGGGCTTGTCTTCAATCCTTTGCAATTAAAGCTCCAAATCTTCAATTTTGCTTCTTGAATTAATTCTTCAAATCTTCAAAATATCTTCAATTACGAACTTCGCATCTTCAAATCTTCATTTTAAATGGCTAAATCCATAGTTGAGTAAAAAGTCTCCAAAATAGCTCCAAAAAGAGTGAAAAACAATAAGTTTTCACTTTTCTTGTCTTCAGGACCTAAAAACACAAATACTAACAAAATATGGTAAAAACACATATAAAAATAGCAAAAAATATATAAAAATAGCTATAAAAACATGCATAATTTGAGCTCGATCAGAAGACCTTGATTTTAGCTTTCCCGAACCCTTTCTCCCTCTACTTTGAAACCCTTCACTCACTTAAATTTGCAGCCTCTTCTCTCTCCAAATTTTCTCCCTCTGAAATCTTTTCAATTTCCAATTTTGCAGTCTCTTTTTTTCTCCCCAAAAATTCCACCCCATCTCGACAATCTTTTTTCTTTCCTTGATGAGATGGCAATGAGGCCTATTTAAAGGTTCAAAGGCTCTAGAATCTTCAGGTGAGATCCTCCTTCATCTTTCTTATCCAACGGCTTGGCCTTTTTCATTGCATTTTATTTTTCATTTATTTACCTGGTTTTGGCGTTTGTGGTGAAGGTTAGGGGGAGATGATAGGGATGGAGCGGATGATGAGCTGTGGTGATGAGTCACCATACTTCAATCCAGGGATACAACCTGGTTTTTTTGCCTGCGGTTTTGGGAATGAAACATCTTAGCTTGTTTTAGCAATTCGGGTGGTTTTGATCATCCTTATCTTATTCAGGTAAACTATTTCTCTACTAGTCCTTATTGTTTTACTTGTTCTTCATTTAGCAATTTCTGATTTCTTTTTACCCCTTATTTTGTCTTCTATGATGCTGAGCTGGCGGTATGGGTGAGTTGGCAGAGAAGGTATATTCTCTTTTCTCTTGAAATGATTCCCTCTGAGATTAAATTCTCTGTGGTTGAGTTCACTGCCTCTCATTGTGAATTGAACTTGCTGTTTGAATGCTTTGTTTGGCTAAATTGCTTCTGCTTATTGGTGTTCTGTTTTGATGAACTTACTGAATTACTGTATCCTTGCTTTTGTCGAATGAACTACTTGCTTATCTGCCCATTCCTTGGTCTCTTACTGAGCTTAATTTACCCAAGATTGCCACTGCTTGACATGCCTTCCCTAAATTCACTTAGACACCATTGCTCTCACTTATACTTGTACAATCTCTTCGTTGCTTGTTCTGTTTTCATGCATGCGGTGGTGCCTTGTTTCTGTATTGTTTGTGTTAACTTGCTGTGGAGTAGTAATGCCCTGAATCTCATCATATTCCTAACTAAAATGTGGTTGCTGGGCGCGCCCAACTAAGCTTGCTAGTTCATGCCACTAACTCGTCATGAATATCGTTGTATGCAATGCCTGAGAGATTCATTTATCATGCCCTGCTGTGCAATTCTATGATGATCCAAATTCCTTTATTGAGTGCTGAATGTACGCTTCTATGCTACTTTGATCATGCCCTGCTTTCAGCGATTTGCATGCTGTGTGAAGGGCTATGTGCATTTGCTTTGCCTAATCCATCTTGCTTGTGTATGTCTCACGGCCTTGCTGATACATCTGGGGCTTAGGAAGCAATTCTGAGTCCCATTATTGACTAGGCCAAAACTAAAATTCCCCAGGCTCCTGTTTCTTTGTTATATGCTTGCTGCCATGACTTATTGAAACAGTTCTCTTATCCTGTTTGTTCTTTCCTTGCTGCTTTTTGCTGTTTAGCATTCTTCCCTGCTTACTTTCTCGTTTTATGTGTCATTTGTCTGGAGCTTGTCATGTCACCAATCAATGGTGCCCATGTCTTGAGCATAGGGATATACTTATTTCATTTTGCAGCTTCCTCCTTGTTGTATAAAGATCCGTCGTTTGAGAAGAGGCCAGAAGATGTTGAAGTTTGTAAACTGATGTATGAGCAGTGAAAATTGTTAGGATCCCTCCAATTTGGATCCTTCATATCTCCCTCTCTGTACATTTGTGGCCCATTCAACTTGTAAAACTCTTTTCATTGCATGTGTAACTCATCATTTTGTAAAACTTTCCTTATTCTTCCTGTAAAAGAGGTATACATGGGACGTATTATAGTTAAGTAGGAAAGTACCAACCTTCAACCTTCCAGGTCTATACTTAAAGAGCTACTTATTCAAATGACCCAAACGGGATAATTAAAAGGCCGGCTAAAACGAGCTAATTAAAAGCCCGATCAAAGTATTTTGCAAATGGAAACTACTTATTCAAAACCCAAGTTGCAACCTCTCAAATGAAATTCCAAAAAATCTTTAAGGAGCAAATGGGTCAATTCCCTAAGTAATTGTCGAGTTATTTATTATTTTGTGCGCAAATGCAACATGCCTATGAAATGTAAGACCAAATTAAATATGGTAAAAGGAAAATACGGACTAATCTATGGTAATCATGCCTATGAAATGTAAGACCAAATTAAATATGGTAAAAGGAAAATACGGACTAATCTATTGTAATGACTAAAATACCCCCCCTTAATGACCCTAATGTAAATTAAGCAACAACTTATTACAATTTAAAGGATATGGTTAAAAAACGGGTGTCTACAGACCCATGAGCGAAATTTCTCTGATTTGATTGACCTGAACTGACAGCCCGCTTTGCTTTCAGCTTGTGACATTCTGAAATTACATGGCCTGACTTCTTACAATATCTGCACACTATCTTCTTGGATGAATTAGATGAAGTAGAAGAAGACGTAGCAACACCAACAGGAGACGATGATGACATTGCAGCCACAAGATGATCAGAAGAGTGATTATGCTAGGATTTCATCATGGCAAGTCTAGTCTCCTCGGCCAAAATCTCTGAAATAACGGTTTCAGGTGAAGGAGGAGGCTCTCTGTGCAATAAGGAGCTTCAGACTGATTCAAACTCATCAGTGAGTGCCGTACAAAGCTGATAAACTTGCCCTTTTTCCTTAAGATTCTGATAATCTTCAGCATCTTGAGTGCACTTCCAAGATGGCTCCCTTAAGGTCATTTGATCCCAAATGGACTGAATTTGGAATAGAAAATCATGTACAGACTGACCAGGCTATTGCCTCATGTGAGCAAGATCATAAGACAATTTGTAACTAACTGCTCGACCTTTCCGAGCATACCTTCGAGTAAGAAAATCCCAAACTTCCTTTGGGGTAGCTTTTTGTCCAAATTGGCTTTTGATTTGAGGACGGAATTTATAGGACTTATGACTTTTTTACAAAAGTCATCATCTTTTTCATCCTCATTCTTGACAGGTTTAAGCAAGTCTCTTGAAACATAAGGCCACAACTTTCTTCCTTTAAGGAAGCTGCACATATCATCAGCCCATAATGTGTAATTGTTGACATAAAAAACAATCTAAATAGGCTTAGAAATCTCTGATTTATCCATAATAAATGTAGGAGAATAAATAATTAAAACAGAGGACAATTATAAAAGCCTAATTAGAAAAATCTGACCTCCAAAACGGAAAGGCATGTCCAAAAACCTTGGGAACCGGTCAGAAAATGTGGAAAATCGGTTTGGACTGAATAGGACGCAACTTCTGAAAATAGGCCGGTCTGAATCGAGGTCAACGATTTGGAAAGTAAATCGGTTTTCTGACTCAGCAAGAAAATTCATCTTGAAATGCCACATGTCAGTCGATGAATGGCTGAAATGGACAGACGTGGCGATGATGTGGACTGCCACGTGGCAGAAAAATCCAGAAAACTTCACCGGCGCATGAGGCACATGGGAGCAGTCGGCAAGCGGTGCGTGTGGGCTCGTGGCTGCTCCGTTCCGACTGAAATTTTAACAGCCGTCTCTTTTTGTCGTGCCAAAATTGGATCTGAAGTTTGTTTTAAAGTTTAATGCCGCCGGGAGTAGCGAAAACAAGAATAGCAGCGAGTTGAGGAGAGAGAAACTCTCAGCCGCTCGTGGTGGCGATTCCGATGGCCAATGGAGATGATCTTCAAGCTGGAAGTTGTTCGAATGTCAAAGAATATACCCAAAAGATCAGATCTGTAAGAAGGTGTCCAGATCAAAAAAGATCTGAAAAATGGCAGATCCGAAAAAGGAAAGAAATGACCCTTGAAGATGGAACAACAACCAGCCAAGGATGAAGAACACAAAACCCAGAAACTAACAGGCTCTGATACCATGTTGAAACTAAAATAAGATTAAGATAAATTAAAATGAAGATATTGGATTACGGAAGTGATGAGTGAAGGACGTGAAGAAGCTGTGTATTACGGGAAGAGAAGAATAAATTATTGTATGTTACATTGTAATTACAGATAAAGAATGAAGACTATTTATACTAAGCACACTAACTAATGTATTAGGCCCAACTAACGTATCAAACCCAAGTAACAATCAATATATACAAATACAATATTTTCAACAAAGAAAATACATATATAAATGTTACTTTCATTAAAGAAAAGATAAATGTAACTTTCATTTGATATAAATGGAAATGAATTGGATCTTCTGCCAAAAGAAATTTCAATTCATAAAACATCCTAGAATAGAACTAATATTTGAGCAACTATCCATATACTGGAATACAATCCATTAGGAAGACAATAGATCCTAATGGATTGTACATCGCGAAGAGAAATGGTTCAAGCAAAAGAAACAGCTAGCTTAATTCTCAAATCTTACTTAAGAAACAATAGACCTTTTGGTTTATAATAAACGATTTACGCGGTAAACCATTATAACAGTATTTTGCGTATAAATCTTGAGCTATGTTTCATCTTGTTCATCCTTGTGGCTTTGCAACAAAGGGACCTTAGAACCTGACAAAGAGTTGCTTGAGCCAGAGCCATAGTGTGTCATGTTGTCTTCTTCATTGGCTTTTCCCCATAACACAGCATAAAGTCCTGCTGACAAGATCACTGCTCCGATGACACTACAAAAATTAAGAAAATATAGAATCATGGTTTTCAAACTCTGATGATTTATTGATGTGTGGAAACGATGGCAAAATGTTAAACTAATTTCCAAATCATTCCAACTTTCTCAAAATACATGTAATAATAATTGGTAATATATAAAGAAAAAAAAGAACTTGAAATTTGAAATATTAGAAATTTGAATACCTTCCAAGATACAATGAATCACCAAGGAATATGGCGCTCATAATGGCTGCAATCACGATTGACAATGGCCTGAATGTTACAACATAGACAGGCCCCTTCAAGCGTATACCCCATGTGTGTACACCAGTGTTAAAGTATGTAGCAAAAAGACCCTAAACCAATTTAATTAGGGAAAAGAAAACAAAAACACATTTTAGATATTGCAAATGATTTACTTTATAATAGTAACTAATCGATCAGATCATAGTCTAATTTCTTACCGAGTAAAGGATAGAAACCAATGCTATATTAGGTCTTACTCTCCAAGAACTCATTGGTTCTGCTAATAAGCAAACTGGTACAGCTAAAATGGTCACAGACAAACTGTAAAAGAATGTTACAATCATCTCTTCTGGGTATATCTTCATTACTTGTGCCTAGAAAGTGTTACATACTTCAGTTTTTAGTTTAATGTGAGGCTTTTCTAGTTCACAAAACATTTGAAATTGACAAATTTTACCTGGATAATAAACCAGAAGGAAAATGAAAGATATCCTATAGCTAAAAGGAGCCCACCAAACACCCAATTTGATTGTGGTGATCCCAGAGCCTGCTGAAGTAATTCAGATGATGGAAATGTGGAATGTGGAGAATAAAGAACTTTGGGACCTTTGTACAGAACTACTACTAATGCACCAGAAAATGATGCTATTGTTCCAATGATTTTAGCTTGAGTGGTTGCGCTTCTCAATGCAACTTTTTCTATCCTGGTTTACATCATATACACATATGGAAAAAAGGAAATAATGAATGAATGAAATGAAGACACTCACATAAGTATGATATAAATGTAAACCAGTTTGTAAAATTATTTTTAGAATAATCAATTAACTCATTCTGGCGAAAAAAAATTAACTCATGAAAACATCGAATTTCACTAAGTTAAACCCTAAATATAATTAAATTATCTTATATTAAGTTTGTAATACTAATGGAGCTTTTAAATCAGGGCAGGGAAATGGATCGGCGAAATTAGGGAGAGTAATGGTCAGAGGGTGAAAGGCTTTGTGCTCAACATCATGGATAGTTTAACAGAGCATCATATCTAAGGTAATTGTGGAGACGAACTATGGTTATGCAGTTTTCAATTGTTGGACTTCCTCATCTTTATCCTATCCAACCTTGTCCAAGATACTACAGCTGACTAGCTCTTATAAATGAGGGATGGATCACTGAGGAGCATCAAAATCAAAACTATAAACATTTTAAAGTAATCTCCCACCCCTAAAATGTTGACACATGTCTCTTTTCTTAGTTTTCATTATCGATGCCACGTTGGGCCCCCTCTAGGTTGACAATTCAATGATTTTTTTTGAACTTTTTTGTTATTTTTGGGCTTGGCAATGGCTTCGGCTGGCTGTGGGCTTTTTTTTTGAGGAAACGATATCATATTCATATATATCATAAATCGGGATTACAATCACTACTAGAAACAGGTGAAATTGGGGCGTTTATTTAGCGGCGTTTAACTCAAACGCCGCTAAATAATTCCCTAAACAACAGTTTGGCGGCGTTTCTACATATTGCGGCGTTTACTACCAAAAACGCCGTTAAAGTAGAATAATGGACGGGTAAATAATTTTCGCGCAATCAATTGAAGGAAAACATAAATTTTCCCTCTAAATTCGTTTTTTATAAAAATCTTTTTAAAAATATAGCGGTGTTTTTTTATGGAAAATGCCCCGATATTGTGGCGTTTAGTTTTGAAACGCCGGCATATGACACAAAAATTGGGGGAAAAATTTTCCGCAAAAATAATTCAAGTTTTTCGTATTATTTCGTTTTTTTAAAGAAATAAAATACTATGACGGTGTTCTTTTTGATAAACGCCACCATCTACATAAAATTTTGAGCAAAACGTCATCGTTTTCTTACCAGCATATGCCTAAAATTTTCTAAGTCTTTCGTTTCTCATTTAACAGCAAAAAAATCCCTAAAATTGATTTGCCCCAAAATTTTTCTCTCCTCCATTCGACGCATGCCCTTTCTCCCTAACCCAAATCCCTTTCTCCATTTGATAAAAATCTTTTGTCTTTTCAGCAAATCCCTTTCTTATTCTTCTCTATTCGATTCATCCCTTTTGTTTTTTGTTTTTCTTCTTCTTTCCCAACTTTTTCTTATTCTTTCCATCTCCTTCCTTGCCCGATTCTCCTCTCTGCTTCGTCGCAGCTTGGCCCGAATCCAACAACCTCTGGCGACTCCTCCGCTTCTACAAACCCTAAATTCAATCTAAGCTGGCAGGTGTTTTCTCCTTCTAAATCTTTGCAGCCTTAATTGTTCAAGCTATTTCCCCCTTTAACTTGGTTCTTAATTCCGTTATTGCAGCATTGGAAGCGCTTGTGGAGAGAAGAGTAACTGGCTTCCCTGTGATTGATGATGACTGGACATTGGTAACTTTTTAAGCATTTTTTTCTTTTATAATTTATATCATAAATTATGCATTCTAGCCATGGTCATGGGTTTTTTACTGTGAGTTGCATGATCCCATGCTTTAAGTCGTATATAGGTTAAGATCTTACTTTTTACTTTGTCTGAGAAGTATTTATGTTTCCTCAAGTCATTAATTTGTCAGAGAGAGATAATGTGAGATTCTGAACATATATTTTTGTAAAAGCTCATATGTTAATGATCATGGTCACTTTGCATCGCTATTTGTATGTCTGTGTTCTTTTTTTCCTGCACTAGTTATAGTTCTAGGTTTTTCATAATCTACTTGCACACTGCATATTACGGTTGGAGTTTCTGTCTTGTGTCTTGTCATTGAGATTTGAGAAGATAAAATGCGATATATGTTAAAATTTACTTTTGGGAATGAGTGGGGGGCAGATAGAAAAATTTATGTTAAAATTTTTGTAGCTTTATATCTGGATCTGGGGTAATTCTCAGATTAAGTCACAAGGTTTCTGTTATATGCTCAAATTTTATGTTTTTTTTCATAATGGGTTTGATGGTTAGTTTATTAGGGCGTACCATGAGTCACGGGTCATTGGCATAATTAAGACTTTTTAGGTTTGTCAAGAAATGTCAGTTTATTAATAAAGTAATTTTCATGTATCTTTTCCTACTGTTATTGTTTGCATTAACAATATTTGTATGGATCCATGAAACTGAAATTGGGAAGCATTCCTCCTCATATATAGTTGAATGCTCAAAAAATGTTTGTATCCTCAATAACAGTAAGTTACTTTGAGGCCTTCAAAAGCCTACTGCTTCAGAATTTAAAAGAAAACAAAATTTTAACTCACAGATAATTAGAATAGCTGCTAAATTCTGCCATTACATGTCACTGATTTTTGTAAATTCCATTAAAGTTTGAAAAACTTAGCTCTGTAAATGCCATCTCAAGATCAGATGGTCCAATCATGGTTTCTAAAATTGTTGAAATTTGGCAGTAACCCATTGCTCTGAAGTTTTGCCGGCACTTGGACAAAATTGTAGTACTTATTTTCCACATAATACCAGACCAGACATGATTGGGTGGATAATGTGAGAAACAACTAGATACAAATCCAATTTTATCTTCTTCAGATTTTTTTGAGCATTGGAGTTTTTGTTTTGTGTCTTTTAATTTACCGATTTTAGATGCCCTTTGAGCCCCCCTTAATTCAATTTTAGGTGCTTCACTTCTCTAGGTTTCTAGTATCATGTAGTTCGCAATCCTCCCTTGCATGGTAACTTTAAAGTCTGGGATTATTGGTTAATTAGAGTGCTGAATAATAAACATTGAACATTTGAACTCTTTTGGCCAAAAGGAATAAACGGTTTCAATTTGAGTTGGTTTCAGGGAATGTATCATTCTGTTTTTTTTTCCATCTTCATGTTGGACTTATATTCTGTTTTTGTTTAGGCAATAAAGTTGTACTTTGGGTTCAATGATTTAAACCGAAATCATTAAATTTTAGACACCTAATCTCTTTTGCAGCTTGTAGGGATGGTAATTGTGTTTATTAATTTATGCTTTTATTTGATGTGTTTGTAGCTTGTCTAACCTATAAGAGGCAATCCAAGTTGAGCTTATCTGCATTATAATCAAATATCTGCTGCTAAGGTATGTTTAGCACTATCCCTTTTTACATTAAATGTGGATTGGATGCGTTAAATAAATTGTGGTAGAAACTGTTTTCGTCTGTTTTTGTTGAGCTAAAGTTGGTGCTGTTTTTGTAATTTTGGCGTTGTTGTCTTTTGGTCTGTTTTCGACAATCTGAATTAGTTTTGATATTATTAAAAATTCCTAAACGGGGTTAGGGACTTTTATATGTATGCCATCAATGTTAAAAGCGTTTTTTGAACACCTTTGTTTTTGTAATTTCGTTTTAGGGTAAATTAAAAGTGATATGGATAAGAGTTGGCTGGAAAAGGATAGGTGTAGTGATGCTTATCAGGCTGGGTTACAACAATTCCTTAATGTTGCTTTTGAAAAAACAAGTCGTAATAATGAGATATTATGCCCATGTTGTAAGTGTTCAAACGATTTGTCGCATGTCACAGCCGTTGTAGAAGAGCATTTAGTTGTTTTCGGGTTTGTAAAAGGGTATACGAACTTTTGTTGGCATGGTGATGATTTGCCTCAATCAACTTCAAGTATGCCCACATGTAGAGGTAGTTCAAGTGGGACAGTAGGAGGAGACATCTTAGAAGATGACGTTAGGGGATTGTTGCGTGATGCACTCAATATGCATGACTGTCAATCTTTCCATGAATCTGAAGTTGAGAGTGATGCAAATGTCGGTGATGGTGTTGAAGATATAAGGGACAAAGAACCTACTATAGAGGCATCAAACTTCTATAAGTTACTTGAAAGTATGAATGAACCGCTTTACCCGGATTCCCAATATTCAAAGTTATCCTTTCCAATAAAGCTTTTGCATGTGAAATGCTTATCTGGCATGACGGGAAAAGCTTTAGACTTGGTTTTAGAGTTATTGCGAGAAGTGTTTCCGTTTGCAGCAATCCCCCTTTCTCTCTATGAGTTAAAGAAGATAGTTAAGGATTTGGGGTTTTCTTATCAGAAAATTCATAGTTGTCCCCAAGATTGTATGTTGTATTGGGGTGATAAGGTAGATCAAGAGTCTTGCCATGTTTGTGGGATTTCTCGATGGGTAGAACCCAATTCTGGTGACGTGTTGAATGAGGGCGATGGGGAAGGATGTGTGAAATTGAGGCCTGCAAAAGTTTTGCGATATTTTCCGTTAATACCAAGGCTTCAGAGGCTTTTCATGTCCTCTAAGACTTCGAAGTCTGTGACGTGGCATGCTGATGGACGAACCAATGATGGGATTTTGAGGCACCCGACGGATTCATTGGCGTGGAAGGATTTTGATTCTAGGTATCCGGATTTCACTTCGGAAACTAGAAATGTTCGCCTTGGACTTGCGGCTGATGGGTTTAGTCCGTTTAAGACTATGAGTACTACTTATAGTACATGGCCAGTCGTCCTAATTCCTTACAATCAAGCACCATGGATTGGGATGAAACAATCTTTTTTCATCCTGTCTATGATAATTCCAGGGGAGAAAGCTCCGGGGAATGACATTGATGTGTATTTGCAACCTCTCATTGAAGAGTTGAAGCAATTATGGGAAGGAGTCATTACTTATGATGCAGAACGAAAAGAGAATTTTAACCTTCGTGCTGCATTATTGTGGACTATCAATGATTTCCCTACTTATGCTAATTTATCCTGATGGAGTACCAAAGGTCGTTTTGCTTGTCCATGTTGCGTGGCCGAAACATGCTCCAATTGGTTGAAGAATGGTAAGAAGTTTTGATATGAATCTAGTTGTATTAGATTCAAATCTACCCTTTGAATATCCACCAAAGTCGACTTGAACTTCTTCAACTTCTAGATGTGTATGTCGATGACCTTCACAAGGCTATTCCTCCTCTTTCGTTGGCCTTAAGCTTTCAATTTGACCTGCATTGAACTCTTAAGATCACAAGATTCACAAACAATTAAGAAATCACAACCTAATTGCTTGCTAGGACTCTACAAGATTGAAGAACCCTAAGTTTGCTCAAACTAGAACAATGAAGCCAAATAATCAATATGGGTGTGTAAACCTCTCAACTTTATTGATAACTTGACTAGTGTTTACAAGAGGGGGATGGTCCCTTTATATAGTAGTAGGGGACGCACCTCTCCCTAATCCTAAAGCCATAAGGGCGGCATAACATAAAGGAAGGAACAAGGAAATAGCCTACTCCTTGTCCTACTAGGAAAAGTAAATAACATTACATAATTAAGCAAGGATTGGACTTAGTCAAACAAGGCCCAACCCAATGTCTTCTAAACTAAATAAATAGCTAAACTAAGATAGAATAAAGGCCCATGAGGCAGAATTACACAATGCTAAAGCCTAATGCTCATCGATTTAAAGTAAGGTGAACACCTTGGAATCGATGGGAATATTCTTGGTGATGTCGACTTCAATGCTCTCCAATTGGTCTTCAATGGACTCTAAACCTCCAAGATGAAATCTAACAAAGCCCAATAAAGTTTCCTTGAACCTTTTGGCCCGAGCCCTTGTCATTGGACCTTGCGGAATGGCTAAAGGATCCATTGGCCGGTTGCCGGTTGTGGCCGGTTGGTGCGCGGTCTTGTGCAATGCTTCCATGCAATGGCCAGTCATGACCGGTCATAGTCCCATGCGATGGCGCGGCTACTTCATGCTTTGGCCGGTCATGTGCGATGGCATCATCTCCTAACTCCTTCAAGCTTGCCTTTAAACCGGAATCAACCTTGACAACTTCTTGAACCTCCGAGCTATCTCCAAGTTTATCCGAGCAATGATCTCCAATGGCTCCATTGTGCTCTTCTAAGCCATGATAAGCCCTTAGCGCATCAAGTTTGCTTATATGGGACATCGGATGTGGTTGAAAGTAGACCATCCCTTTAGATCGCAGAAGCATGCTTTTGACAACACAGTCGAGTTACGAGAAGCTCCTTCAGTTACCTTTGGTTCTAACATCTTAGATATGTTGAAGGGTGTTGAATTTTCTTATTGCAAGGGGAAAAAAAGCTCCAAAAAGAAGAAGGAATGTGGAAGATGGTGACTTGGAAGATGATGATGGAGATGGGCCAAATGAGGCATCTTTGTGGAAGAAGAAGAGTATTTTCTTTGAGTTGAGTTATTGGGAACACAATCTACTGCGTCACAACCTTGACGTGATGCATATAGAGAAGAATGTATGTGATAACATCCTCGGCACCATTCTTAGTTTGGATGGGAAATCAAAAGACAATCTCAATAGTCGTCTTAACTTAGTTGAGATGGGAATCCGACATGATCTTCATCCTCAATTGGATCATAATGGAAAGACCAGCATTCCTTTAGTATGTTATACCATGTCTAAAGAGGAGAATGAGGTCTTCTGTCAAGTTTTGAAGAACATCAAGGTTCCAGATGGGTATGCGTCAAATATATCAAGATGTGTGAATGTAAGTGAGCGGAAAGTGTACAATTTGAAGACACATGATTGTCACATCTTATTGCATGACTTACTTCCAATTGCCTTACGGTCGTCATTGCATAAGAGAGTGACAACAGCCCTAATTGAGCTTTGTAACATATTCAAAGCTCTTTGTGCTAAGGTGTTAAAGCTAGATGAACTTGACCAGCAAAGGCAAACTTAATACACAACCGGGCCAAAAAAAAACTTCAAAATGAAGGTAAAATGCATTATCCATTCCAACTGGACAAAAAAACAAACACCTGGTCTACAAACTTGACAACTTCAGAGAACCACAAGCATCATTTATTTTTTTTTCCTAAGTTAACTTTGGATCATCCTCTCCATGTACACCAAAACACAGAAAAACAAAATCCAAGAACTCTTCACATCCCTCACGTTTTGCACTAATGAAACAGAGAGTAAGAATTCTAACAATTGTAAACGGCGTAAATTCAAAGAAAAAGAAAACAAAGGGAAGCTTTTTTTTCTTACACTCAAATCTTCTTCTATCCTGAGATTCTTATCTTCGGATTGCTATGCTATGAGAGACTAAGAAAAGCAAGCGAGATTGAAATCTTCTCTTGAAAGCCTCTTTGATGAAAAAACTAAGAAGAATTCTGAGGAGAGATGAAGAGATAAAAGGAGAAGCCCGAAAAGATTCGACAACGGAAGAGAAAACATATGCTGGCCTCACTGATTTGAAGGAGGAAAACGGAAGGAAGAAGATGGAGGAGGCATCAACATGCACGCTGGAATCCAAAGCTGAGCATATCAGGTCCAAAAGATCGAGGGATGGAATGAAGCCGGGAAATGGAGCGGATGGGTCTGGGAACAGGGAGAGTGATTTTGGGGACTGGGACACGTGTTCGCCAATTACTGGATGAGGGAGTGAACAGCGCTTAAATTGGGGGGATCGACTCGACTGTTCATTTGATTGGCTTATGAATAGTGGACGGGGCAATTATCGGATGAGGGAGTGAACGGCGCCTAAATTGGGGGAATCGGCTCGACTATTCATTTGATTGGCTTATGAATAGTGGACAGCTCGTTGGACAAATTAGTGATAGTTTGATTTGATTTGATTTGATATGTTCATTTAATTTTTCGGTTATACTTTTTTTTTTCTCCTCATATATATTCTTTTCCGTGGCAATTATTTTGTTCTTTGGATCATCTCTGATATGGGTTTTTCCTCTTGATTGTTGCAGTTAAATTCTATTCTCGTGCGTTGTTATCTCAGTGTTGGTAAGTGACTTTCTTATCTTCATTCATTTCTTTGTTGTTGTTTTGTCATTTTTTTTCTTCAGTGGTGTTGCAAGTATCTTGGAGTATAGAGGAAATTGTTATTTAGTGTTACTGCATCTCAGGCCTCGATTGTTCAATGGTAATGCTTCTAATCTTTAGCTATCTTTGGGGTTTGTTTGTTTCTGTGATTCTTTGAATATTCTGTTGTGTGTTCTTTGTTGTTGGTAATGGCCGAGATAAATGCCCTTGATTTGGATAGAGAATAATCGTGTAGGAATAGATTTAATAGGTTGTTAGTGGTTAGTCAATCTAGAAATCGTAGAGATATACTGTGCATAGGATGTTTCCTCGAAGAAGAAATCTTCGTGGTGGAAGAGCAAGTAATAGGATTGATGCGATTGCATCAAATGCTGAGAATACTAGCTCGATGAGAATCGTTAAGAGTGGCGGTCATAATATTCCTCTCGAGTAGCATGATTCATTGTCAGATAGATCAGTGATAAATGATGAGGTTGTGACTGATAGTGTTAGTAGAGTTGAAAGATTAGTGAATGTTGTTTCTTCGAGATCTGTTGTCATAGATGGTGATGTCGTGACAACTACTACTGAAAGAATTGTATCAAATATTATTGGAAGTGTTTTTGAATGCAACTTGGGTCCAGATTCTATCAATTGTAGTGTTGGTGGTCCAAGCAATGTAGATTGTAGTCGTGTTCAATGACTTATGTGCTTTATGTAAGAGCTTAATACCCAAATTAGCCCCTTAACTATCCATTTTGATACAAATTGGCCCCTTAACTTTTAAAAACGAGACAAATTAGCTCTTTTCTAATGGAGCGTTTAACGTCCAGAAGGTGAGGGTGCGTTTAACTTCCGATTAAGGCGATTCTAGCAGTGTTTGGAAGATCTCGACGAGAAGAATATGATGGTCAAGGAGGTGAGAAAACTAAGCAATCGAAAAATTTCAGATCTCGGGTCAAATTTAAAACTTTGACTGGAAAGTGTGGTCTTATTCGGAGTCGGAACAGACTGAATTTCTAATATGTCACTCTCTGAGGGATGTCAGATCTAGTCATTGCGAAGGTGAGAAACGATAATAAAGAAAATAAGCAATGTCGGTCTACTGGCATCGAAACGGCCTAAATTTATGATATGTCACTCTCTAAGGGATGTCGGTCTTATTCGCCTCATTTTCTTTGTTATTTTTTCTCACCAGCATCCTTCAAATAGTTACATATCAGAAATTCAGCCCGTTCCAACGCCGAATAAGACCGCACCTTCTAGTCAAACTTTTAAATTTGACTCGATATCTGAAAGTTTTAGATTGATTTTTTTTTTCTCACCTCCCTGACCATCCGATTCTTCTTATCGAGATCTTTCAAATGCCAGTTGAATCGCCTCAATCGGAATTCGGATGCGCCCTCACCTTCCGGACGTCAAACGCTCCGGTAGAAAAGGATTAATTTGTCTCGTTTTTAAAAGTTAAGGGGCCAATTTATCCCAAGAAAAAGTTAAGGGGTCAATTTGTCCCAAAATAGATAGTTAAGGGGCTAATTTGGCTATTAAGCCTTTATGTAAGTGCTCTTATTTATACCTTATGTTATAGCTGTAGTCCAAATCCTACTTCAACCACTCACATAAGAGCAAGTGGCATTATCCTTGCCCTATAGATGCTTTAAGTCCATGCCTCGAGATCCGAGCCTCTCTATAAATAGGTGCACTATTCATCAATAAGGGGAACCTTTTCTCTCTCTCTAAATATAGAGCTCCTCTCTCTAGTTTCTCCTTATGATATCCTAAACTCCTTAACTGACTTAACTATCGGAGTGGGCGACGCTGGCCAGCGTCCCCTCTATCATGTTTCTTGTCTTGTAGGTTCATCTGCATGACATTGAGGGCTTGACATCCGCTCCTTCCTCTTGGTGATCTGCCTGACATTAGGGGCTTGACACAAGGAAGCTATTTCCTTCCTCTTGGTGATCCGCTCATTCCTCTTCTGTTTTTAATTTTCAATTTTCCTTTTTTCTGATTTGGATTTTCCTCCAAAACAGGGGTATTTTCAAAGCTTAGTAATGGTTTTGAGTAAAATGCTCTTTTGGGTTTCATTCCATTTCCCTTGTTTTAGCTATTTTCTTTTGTTTTCCTTCTATTGGTGGAAACTCATAGCTTGAATTATGGAGCCATAATAGGTTCTCTCATTGTTTTGTATTGGGTTTTCTCAATTTCTCAAATATATATATCAATCTTAGAATCATGTATATGTTTCGTTGATGTCATTGATTGTTGTTTACAAGTTATGACGTTGGGAGATGCACTGGGGAAACAAAACATCAAGGTTGGTATCTTTTTCTAATAGTTATGTTAATGATTTCATTTTTCTGTGACAATATCTCATGTTTCTTTATCTTTTGTTGATTTGTGAAGGGAGAATATTTGAGGCATCAAATTTTGGGGGTCCCCGACACCAGTGCTCATTTTGTCATGCTTACATGTGGTATGATGAGAGGACACTAATTGGAAGAACTGTGGCACATCCTCTGTTGAATTTATGTTGCAAGCAAGGAATGATCAATGTTCCCGATGCAAGAACTGCTCCCGATTTTCTTCATGAGTTACATGATGTCAGCAATGGAAGAAGAAGGATTCACTGTAATGCGAAAATTGTTATGAGGAGAAACGTTTCTTAAGATGCATGAAGTTATTGATATATATGTAATCATGTTCTGTTTCATTAACGTTCTATGAATTTTGCTCATCATTTCTTTTTGCAGATTGGAGAAAAAAAGTTTGAAACCAATTTCAAAATTGACTTCTCCTAGACAGAACCAAATGATAAAGCTGCGTATTGGTAGGCTCTGGGAGTGTATTATTCCAACTACGCAAAAGTACATTGGTATTGCTTTTTTGGGTACTGACAATAATGTAAGTTAATACATCCTAAAAAACAAAGTTATATTTGTCTTTGGAATATTGATTTAAGTATGTTGATGGCTTTTTATTTGATAATCAAACTCAGCCTTTTCGAATAGGGAGATGCTATTCATGTTTACATTAAAGAGAATCTTGCCTCAAAGCATCAACCGATGTTGGTAGAAGGCATGCTCTACCACCCATCGAGGTTTCAAGTTGTTAATCCATATTCATGAGAAATTTGGTTGTGTGTAGAAAGTTGGAAATTGTGTTTAACAAAAATACTCTACTGTGAGAAAACCAATTCCTGAAGATCTAGGCCAATATCCAAGACATTATTTTGACTTTTCGAACCTGTAAAGGATGTTTGAGCTTGCAAATTCAGAAAAATATTTGATGGGTGAGTTGGAACAAAGTATATGGAGAAATAGGATTTCAAAATGTGTTGTTAGAATTGTTTTGTATCAAAAACATTGTGGATAAAAATTATTTCTTCTTTTTTTTCCTCAGATTCACATGGAATCATGGTTTCAATTAGTGAGGCAGTGCAGAAGATGTTCAGATGACTAGGCAAAATAGAAGCACTGAGAAGAAAGAAATTGTCATCAAGAGAATTGAGTATGATTCTTTTTAATTTAATTATTCATTATGATTTATTATATTATTATTAATTTGGCATCAAATGTTTCCTAATTGATCGGGTTTCAATTTGGTAGAGCTGTTTTGACCAAATTGATGATGAATCTTTATCAAATATGATTCCACCTCCTGTTGCTATCTTTGCTGGAGTTAGTGTTAAGACTTACACAGGTTATTTTGTTGGCAAATTTTTGCCAGAATAATGTGGAGCAGAGAAATGCATTTTGAATGTCATATTTAACTACTTGTTTTCTTTGTTCTTAGATATCATGTACCTTGCAACAACTTCAGCTACTAAAGTGTACATAGACTTGGACATTCCTGAAACACGGTTGATTAGGAGAAGGTATGTAAAAGGAGTTGAAGAAAAAAGGAAAACAATTGAAAAATTATAACACAATATAGAGGAAGAGGAATAAAATTGAAACGAGAATATCATCTATTGTCTTTTACAGGTTTGACGATTATAATGAAGCAGTTAAGATTTTGAAAGCGAATGCTTTTCAAAGCCAGGCAAAAGGTTCAAAGAATGAACCTCTAGTTGCGACTGTGCCCATTTCACCGAGAGAAAGCTGTGCCAAGACTGAAGTAATTTCACTTGAGACACTATTTCTGCATATAGATCAAGGTATTTCATTTTGTCTAATTTTTTTACGTGTTGGTGTAAACTATTCAGGATGAAGTTGCCACTGAGAATTAAAGATGACACTGCAGAGATGGATATCGCAGTTTTTGACAGAAAGGCTGAGCAAATGTCAAATACTTATTTTTATCAGATAAGTATGACTGGTGCACAGGGTTTAGAGCCTGGTAAAATACCTGAAAATATCTTAGCTTTGAAAAATAAGAAATTTGAATTGAGGATTGGACTAACTAAAAAGTAAAAAGGGTGTTGAGGAGAGTAGTCCAAGTTACAAAGTTTACTCAGATACTGTGATTGGTGAACCACAAGTTAGGAGACGAACCAGAGAATGACATTCTGCTCTTCCTTATATGCGAAAATGTTCTTCCTTATATGACCAACAGAAGCAGATTTCTAGCAGGTATGAACAAGGTTTTTAAAGACAGTTAGTATGGTTTAATTGCTTAAAAAATTTTCTCTGTGGGGTTAATAGATGTGATAGGCAAGGTACTCAGAATGACAGAAGAACAAGTTGTACAAATACCAGGAACTGATCATATCCAGAGGAAGAGAGATTTCAGAATTCTCACTCTTTAGTAAGTTTGTGTTATAGAATGGAAAATGAGAATCTTTGGAGAGATTGTTTGTTAAAACAAAAATTTAACATATGTGGTAGAAGCTAACTCAATAATTGTTTAATTGTCGTACCAATAGGGAAATCACAATCAGTTTATTTGAAGATTGTCTGGATCAGCTTATTGAAGAGGATTTGGTTGGCATAATTCCAAGGCCAGTTATCATTTTTGCTAGGCTATCAGAAGATCAACTAAGATTGATTTCTTGCTCGGCAACAAAACTGTTTGTCAATCTTTTCCTAGATGAAACTGCTATGTGCATGCACAACAAGCAATTACTAATATTCGACGGAATACATTTGAAATCAGGTATGATGATGTTGAGGGACCTATAGAAATTTTGCCGGCAGATGATCCTCCAGAAGAATAGAAATCATCTTTTTTAAATCAGTGACAAAAGACTCGCAGAAAGATTGGATGTGAAGAATTTAAAATATATCAATGTAAATAGTTCTACATGATTCAAGATTTGGTTGACTTATGATTTTCAATTTATGTTCTCATATTATATTATGTTATGTTTTAGTTTAAGTGATCTCCAATTTGAATGAAAGATGATAGTTTCGATTTCTTGCTCAAAGATATGATCATAGCTCACGTTACTATACTAGACTAGACATCAATCAATAGAATGGGATCAGTTAAACAAATTGGATGTTTGTTCTAACGTACTATTATCTAATTTTCATATGAATTTGGTAAAACAAATGTATCAGGAAGAGAAAAGGCATATTTAAAAAATTTATATACAAATTTGTTATATTTTATGATTGATCCCAACTATCAAGCCCGTTGCAAAGAGGGAAAGAGTCATGAGGAGTCTTAGTTTTCATACTTTGAATATATTAATTTTTTTGGCGAAAAGAAAAATCACATATAATGTGACAATTTAATCAAAAGTTTATATTGTTGAATCGGTTTCTTTATTATAGAAAACAAAACTATTCATGATCTTAAACCTCTCAAATTCGAACTCCAAAGAATGAATAGGCTGTCTGATGATCACAGTTCCGCCAATTAAAAGTTGTCCACTTCAAAATAGAATTCATCAATCGAACCTATCCACTTTATATAATGTAAAACCTATGTGAGAAGAAGAAATATATCCTCCAAATGAATTCAAACAAATATCTTATCATTTTTTCTAAAATAAAAACTACATTCACACATAGAGCAAAATTGGGTATAAAAGGCAGAGGAGTTTATTTTCTTATACACAATTCGTCTCATTCTTCACCTATATTGGCACATAAGATAAAGGTTTTCTACTACTCTTACATCCAAAAAAGGTATGTCTCTGCCAAGGTTTCTTTATGAGTTTATGTCAGGTTACAATCCTGATCTTATGTATGACAGAAAATAAGAACAGATTATGCTGCTACCTATCTCAAATGATTATGATTTTAAAGCGAAACATTCAGTATGCAATTATATTGAAGATATACTTCTTAGTCATTAAACTGTTGAGTCAATTGTTGTTTAGTGAGATTTTGCTGTCATGATCCTTTTTCATCGATAATTGATCAGACCTAATTTAGTGCTTATTTTTTATATGATTTTACCTTGTTTTGGTAGTCGTAAGTATCTCTTTACTCTCATATTTCTCGTATTTGTGTTTTTAGACCCATTTGGAGCTATTTTTTAAGAAGATGAAGATTTGGAGCAATTTTGAATCAATTTGGAAAAACTACTGATTTTGTCCCAGTAGGCCCATTAGGCCCGTTTGAGCCCATGAAGCCCGGAAGGAAGCCCGAATCATTAGAGATCGAAATTTGATTTCTCTAGACCCAATTCGGATGTGTTATAGCCTAAAAGAGAAGTTCCAAGCCCAATCAACAGTTGTGATGCAGTAAATAATTGATGATTGGAGAAATTCCAAATCCTAGTCAAAGGAGGATTCACAAGTGCATTTTCGGTATAAAATTCATATCTTTTGATTCAGAACTCAGAAAAATGATTATGATATATTGTTGGAAGGAGGACTCCAAGCTCTACAACTTTCATCTTTTGCCCGAAGTCCAATTATGCCGTTTAGAATGTCAAAAATGCCCCTGAAGTAATCTTGACAGTTTTGACAACATTCCTAACCAACGTGGGAAAGTGCCTAAACCGACTTGGAGACCCTTGGGACGAGATTTGCAGCTGTAATTGATGATATGGAACACTCCTATTGGCCAAGGAAGATCCTAATTAACGAGAATGATCTACTTCAACGAATTAGAGCTCTTGATTGGAGACAAAGTTGATGTAAATCCTAGTTAGAGTAGGATTAGGAAATTAGATGTCTATCTTACCCTTTGTACAGCCACATCCAAGGGCTGGTATTGATTGTCTAAAGGGTAGAATGTGTCCTAGGTTTACCTCTAAATAGGTAAGATTATTTCAGGATTTGTCATAACTAATCAGAAGTAAGAAAGTGCAGAACCCTAGGGAGAAAATTCCTCTTGATTGCCGCCCCTTGGGGCTGCCCTATTTGGACGAAATTCATCTTCTTAGTCTTGTAATTATGCCTCTCATGGTTATTTCAACCATGAGTGAGTAAGTTGTTTTAATACTTTTCTACTTTAAACCCCTTTGTTATGAATTAATCAATCTTATCCATGGTGAGATCTTGTGTTTTAATTCTATATCAATTGATTGATAAATTGATGATAATTCATTATGCATATGTCGACTTGTTGATATATGTATGATTGGCTGGATTTGATTTGATGAATTGATTCTTTTGATAAACAAGTTTTCATGCTTAACCCTGATTTTATTGTTTAGGTTGAGTTAATTGCTTGTTAGGAAAGTCGACGCCTAATAGTTAATTAATTGAATCTCTGCTAGATTAGATTTGGTGAATAGCTAGTAATTGAATCTAATTTTTAGTAGCAAGATTTGGTATATTCAATGAATAACTAGTAATTGAAGTATTGAATTGGGTTAAGATTGATCTTAAGTTGTGATGAATAACTAGTAATCATTAACTTATGTTTGGTATATCTATTGATGTTAATACTTTATTGATTGCTTTAATTGGTGAATAACTAGTAGCTAATTTTGGTAATTGATAAAAGATGTTTGATTAGGAATAACTAGTACTAATCTGGTTTATAATTGATTATAGACTAGGATGAAGAAGAATAACTAGTATTCTGATTTCTTGCCAAAGACATGTTTATGGTGCTTAATAATTGATAAGTTTTGATCTATGATCCATGGTATCTTTGATTAATTTCATACTTAGGTGGGGATAAGCGGTAAAGTATTGTTAGTTTATTTATTGCTTTCTTAGTTAATTTAGGTTTCCATTTGATTATTGCTTTCTTTTACCCAGTTGCTTTTAACGTGTTTGTTTCTTGAGTTGTTTTGATTAATTAACAGTCTTGTGTCTTCTCTGTGGGATCGACCCTGACTTGCCCTAGCTACTGTAGTTGGAGTTTGTTAAGTTTTATTTTATGATTGTTTAACGACAACGATCAATAATCTATATCTAAACTTTTCATTGTAGGAAGTGCCATCCATAATTGACATTCATTTAGTTGTATTCTCTATTTCTGAATTGCTAAATAATGGAAATAATATCTGTTAAAATCGAGCTGACTACAAGAAGAATGTTTTGTTCATATTCTATGGATTCACTTTTTGTTCGAGAATATAGTATATATGTGAGTAATATGTTTGTAATCACACTCTACATCGACTATTTAAACCATAGATCAAACACTTTTTGTGGAATTCAAAAAAGAATCTCAATCTTCATGGTATGAAAAAATTGCTGCAATTGATTTGATAGATTCAATTGCTTTCATGATATGAGTTGAATTTTTATGAATCATGATAGGTATGAATTGATGAATAGGGATTTCCTTTCATAATATGGGTTAAATTCTGTTGCGATTAAATTAGCCTAAAACAATAAACAAGAACAAGAAGATTTTACGTGGTTCGATCAATTTGATCTACGTCCACGGGCAGAGAGAAATTCTTATTAATTTGGGAGAAAACGATACATCAAGAAATACAAGATATAGACCCCTTATATAAACATAGGGTATTTAGTCCTATTCGGACTAGGAGAAATTCGGGTCGGGTCGATTCCTTCGCTTCCAAGACAGACCTCTAGGAAAAATTCACAAAATTCGTAGCTCCACAAATTTCGGGTCGGGTTAACAAGAATTCCAGGCACAAATAACAATTCTCCACCTTGACTTGAATTCTACATAACCCAATCGAAGTATCTCCACCTTGACTTAAGTTTACCAAATCACCAAAATAAGCCAAGCTTCCTTCTCTGCCAATCAAGCCCCTAAGGGCTTCATGCTATGCGAACATTTACATATGCTTGAACTTGTCAGTTGTCAATGGCTTCGTCAACATGTCTGTAGGATTATCAGCTGTAGGAATCTTCTCTATAGTGGCCACCTTATTATCGAAAGCATCACGAATAAAATTCAATCTAACATCAATATGCTTTGATCTTTCATGATACACAGGGTTTTTCGCCAAACTCAAAGCACTCTAACTATCACAATAAATAACAGGTTTCGAAACATCCAAACCCAAACTATCAACATGCAACCACATACCTTCTTTAATCCCTTCAGTCAATGACATATATTCTGCCTCAGTAGTAGACAAAGCAGCAGTTGCTTGAAGTGTTGCTTTCCAAGTAATAGCACAACCATACAGGGTGAAGATATAACATGTTAAAGATCTTCTTTTAATAAGGTCACCAGCATAATCAGAATCAACATAACCAATCAATCCGGAATTACCATCAGAACCATAAACCAAACAGACATTCTTTGTTCCATTCAAATATCGCATAATCCACTTAACAGCCTCCCAATGAGTTTTACCAGGATTGCTCATAAACCTACTAACCACACTAACAGCATGAGCTAAGTCTGGCCTAGTGCAAACCATAGCATACATCAAGCAACCTACTGCGCTAGAATATGGTATTCTACTCATGCAGTTAACTTCATCATCAGAACTAGGTAGAGCACTAGCATCAAGTTTAAAATGTGCAGATAAAGGGGTACTAACCGGTTTGGCTTTATCCATTTGAAAAGATTGCAGTCCCTTTTCGATGTATTTCTGTTGAGATACATACAACAAACCTGCTTTTCTATCCCTCCAAATCTCCATACCCAAAATCTTTTTCGCTGCACCCAAATCCTTCATCTCAAATTCACTGCTTAGCAAAGCTTTCAGGCTATTAATCTCAGCCAAATCCTTGGCTGCAATCAACATGTCATCAACATATAGCAGCAAATATATATATGAACCATCATACAACTTCTTAGAGTGCACACAGTTATCATACTGATTTCTCGCAAAATCATGAGAAACCATAAATGAGTCAAACCTCTTATACCACTGTCTAGGAGATTGTTTCAAACCATACAAGGACTTCTGCAATAAGCACACATGGTCTTCGTTCTCAGAATCAATAAATCCCTCAGGCTGTGACATGTAAATCTGTTCCTCTAGATTACCATGCAAAAAAGCAGTCTTAACATCTAACTGTTCTAGATAGAGATCAAGAGTACTAACCATGGCTAGAATAACCCGAATAGTTTTGTGCTTCACAACTGATGAGAATACCTCATTGTAGTCTATTCCCTCCTTTTGCAAAAAATCCTTAGCCACAAGTCTAGCCTTGAACCTTGCAGGTTCTACTCCGGGGATTCCCTCTTTCCTTTTGAATACCCATTTACATCCTACTGGTCTCACTCCTTTTGGCAATGGTACAAGCTTACATGTCTCATTCTTTGCAAGAGACTGCATCTCCTCATTCATAGCTAACAACCAGTCTGCTGCATTCTCACTCTGAATTGCCTCCTTATAGGATCTTGGTTCATTAGAGTCAATAATTTCTGTCACTGACAAAGCATATGCAATAGGATCAGTTTCACCAATATAAAGACTAATGCAATCTGCATACCTCTGTGGCTTTTTTATTTCCCTCCTGGTTCTCCTTTCTGCTATACTTTTTGACAAATCATCAGTTTCAGTTCTAGACTCTTCTGTAGTAACAGAAGGTGATTTCAAAGGTGGAGCATCAAATACCACACTCTGGTCAGTACCTGCAAGATCAACAAGCTCCTCTTTCTGGCTAAACATAGCAGATTTATCAAAGGTTACATCTCTGCTAATAATAACTTTGTTGCTATCAAAATGCCACAACCTATAACCTTTAACACCAGTTCCATATCCTAGAAATATGCACTTAATTGCCCTAGGCTCCAGTTTACCATCATTAACATGAGCATAAGCAGGACAACCAAATATTCTCAAGCCAGAGTAATCAGAGGGTTTATCGTACCATACCTCTTGAGGAGTCTTCAAATCAATCGCAATTGATGGAGACCTATTCACCAAATAAGCAGCAGTATTAACTGCTTCAGCCCAGAACTTCTTCGACAAACCAGCATTTAGTCGCATGCACCTAGCACGCTGCAGAAGTGTTTGGTTCATGCGTTCTGCAACCCCGTTTTGTTGTGGCGTTCTTCGTACAGTGTGATGCCTCAGTATACCCTCTTTCTTAGCTCCACAAAATTTTATCACAGACCTCTAGAAAAAATCCACAAAATTCGTAGCTCCACAAATTTCGGGTCGGATCACAATTCGGGCCGGGTTAACAAGAATTTCAGGCACAAATAACAATTTTCGCATAACAATTTACAATTCGGGCCGGGTTAGCAAATGTTCAAAAAAGTAATGTCTTTATTTGTTCTATACTCGTAACAATTTTCGCATTACAGTGAAGAAACAATTTCAATCAATGGAACTCCCACAAGAGATTGAACCAGTCAATCCACCCCAACAATTTCCGGCGAAACAAGATTTGCCATATGTCCTGAGGCAATTGATTGGAACATTGGAAGACCTGCTTTGCATAAGGTGCCCTGCTTTAGTTCCCAGAAACACGCTTGAGACAAGGGGGAAGCCAATTCTCATAGAATTGTCTAAATTGGTGGTCGGATATCATCTCCAAAGCATTAGGAGACACCGTGATGTTAAAAATGTCATCTTTAGGTGGTTGAGTATAGCGGAGAATGACATCCCTTAAGTGCCCTTGATGTCCATAGATTAGCTAATGTTCCAATTCCTAAGATGACTCTGCAGAGCTCAAATCCTGTACTGGAGACGGTGGTGCTGAATGAAAATGTCAGTCATTATATGACTGAAAGTGATGAAAGGCTTCCTACCCTTTTTGAGGCTGAAAACATTGTGCAAACCCAGTTAAGCATTCAGACATACACAAATCTCTATTCACCAATTCATGCCTATCATTTCAAGTTCACAATTGGCAAACAACATATGCTATCAGACCTTGCAAGTATTGCCCTTCCATTTGAAGAACCAACAAATTTCACTGTGCTCACTTACAATGCAAGAGGAGCAAGTTTATTCTCCTTTATAATCCATCTAGAGACCATTGTTGAGCAACATGAGCCTATGCTTTGTCATAACTGAGACTAGACAAGGCTCTGGAGAAGCTCATCAGATGGGAGCAAAATTGGGGTATCCACAGATCTCATGTGTTGATCCATTCAATTACAGTGGAGGTATTTGGCTCTTTTCCAACCTCAGAAACCTTGCTTTCCAGGAAATAATGTAGAGTAGCCGGGAAATTACGGTCAATTTCCTCAAAGTATAGGTAAGTTATATATATATATATTTTTTTATAGAAATCATTCAACACCATTCTGTAACGATTTAGAAACTACATTTAATCAACCAATTGAGAATTCTGACCACGAAACTAAATGATAACATTTGCAGGTTGGAATAGCTAGAAGTCAAGCGATTGGAGAATAAGAAGATCAACATCGGTGAAGATGGTGGCAAGCTTTCAGTTTCATATTATTTATATTTCTTATAAAGACAATTTATTATTAGCTTAATTAAGTTGTTGCTTGGTTTTGATGTTCTACATAATTGCTATTTCAGATTATCCTTCTGAATCAGAGAAAACAGCTGTTTTAAATTTTATATTGATGTTCTAGATCGTGACTTGGCATTTTTTTTTTTTAAGAATAATCACTTTCATTAATCCAGAGATTACAAACGTCGAGAGAAATACGCACCACACGATTATCGTGCTAATACATTGGCTTCCCTATTTTCAAATTATCTCTAATTTCACTATCTATAACTACCAACATACTAAATATACAAACAAAGTGCTAATAGGCTTCCCTATTTACAAATTATCTCTAATTTCACTATCAATAACTACCAACATACTAAATACACAAACAAATCAATTACAAAGAAAACTCAAAATTCCGTGAGAGTAATTCACACAAATAAATAAATTACAAAGAAAACTCACAGTTCTGTGAGAGTAACTCACATTCTGTGAGAGTAGAACCCAAGACCTCATGGTACAAGTATACTGGAACTAAGGGTCCAGCACTCTACCACCAGGCCAAATGTCCGATGGCGTGACTTGGCTTTTTAGAGCTGCATATCTGAATATTAGTTCCTATTTTGTTAAACATTACCTCTCTTTCTATCAAATATGTGTTTGCACATATTTTGTTCAATGATCATCTTATGAAAATTGCAAAACAGATTACAAAAATCCTTGAGGCAATAATGAAATTCTGACATATTAAATCATTAGCAAAAATTATATAGAGAAAAATATTTCGTGTTAACAACCAGATCAAAAAATGTTCATACAAAACTTACTCAATATTTGAATTTCCAAATGCATACAGTGTATTATTGAGGACAAAAACAAACCAAAAAAAAAAGCTTCTATATTGAGCGGATGAGAACTAAAATTAATCAACAAATATTTTGTGTATTATCTCATTAAAATTCACATAATCATTAAAGACTTTGGATGCAAAACTCGATGAAAAACTGATTGATTAGTTCAAGAGACACTTCCCAATGACTGCTACATACAAATAGAGACTATTGATATTCCCCAAAACTTGATTTTATCTATAATTGTTTTTTTCTATATAAATGACTGCAATAGTGGATATAGATCCCTGATGCGTGCTGTTCCAGATGATCTATCACCGTATCCTAGATATTCATTTGATTTTCTTTGTGAAGAAAGGTTCCCTTAGATGAGCAATCGGAACAGATTTTTGGCAGGTTAGTTCATAATAACTGAAAATATCACTATGAGAAATTATTCTTCTCAGAATCAGAAACCATTGGAATGCTCATCTCAATCACTCAAGTGCAAGTTATTCAGCCACGATATGAAGGGCCTCTTTCTCGAAAAAGAGATTTGTATGTCATGACATTGTTGTAAGATAAAGGGGTTTGCTAATTTTTTTTTTGGCCACAAAAGGGGTTTGCTATTTAACGCCCCCTTTTGCTAAATATCGCTCACCTTTTTTATAATTTTTGACATTTTTGCCCTTTGCTACATTTGTAATATTTCAAATCCTCTGAAATCTCCAAAAACATGCTAATTACTAACGTGAAACAAGCCGAGAACTCCGGAAATGGACGATAACGTGGGTTGATGTAAAAAATATTTTAAAAAAATTAGGGCGGCTCTTTTTCTTTTTTTTTTCTTTTTTTTTTAAATATTTTTTTAAATATTAATTAGTTTTATTCATTAGTTTTAATTAGTTAATTAAAATTAATTAGTTTATTAGTTTATGTTTAATTAATATCTAATTTTTTTTTGAGGTAAATTAATATCTAATTAGTATATTATTAATTAGTTTATGATTAAAATGAAGGAAAATGAATTTGAAGATTTGTTAAAAATGAAGTTTGAAGAAGTTGTTAGAAATGAAGTTTAGGATTTGAAAGGTTGAGATATTGAAGAAGTTGTTAGAAAGTTTAAAATATGAACAAAGGGCAAAAGTGTAAAAAGGGGGCGGTATTTAGCAAAAGGGGGGCAGTAAATAGCAATCCAGAAGATAAATCATTAATGTCGTGCTCGTGCATACAGAAAATTGATTCTTCCTCCTTATAATATATACAAGTTGATTGGCCCGCGCTGGCGCTACGAACGTTCTTTTTTTAGAATCGTTATTTATCACCATGCATATATTAAAAGATTTTCATCGTAAATTTAAAATGGAGATCATGCTTTGACGTGTTTATTGGGATTGTTCTATTTCCTTTTTAAGGTACAGATTTTTCAAAAAAAAATGACGGGAAAAAAAAACAAAGTCAATAAATGCAGCACTTGTGGAATTGACAAATGAGAGGGTGCAATTAACTAAATCTGGTTCTAGAAATCTTGTAATTAACAAAAATGTAAGGGGAAAGAAGGAAATTAAATAAATGAATATGACATGCGACTTTTTGAGTCATTTGTCAATTGAGAAATGACCAAAAAGTTTAGTTATTTAATCCCCTCAAGAATAAAAAATTAGGACATTTAAGTAATCTGCCAAGTAGGTAAAGACAAAAAATATTAGTTCTCTAGCTCATCATCAATCCTTGATGGGGATCATTTATTAATTCCACTACTCTATTCAAGTCCATTGAGAAATGACCAAAAAAATTACTTATTTAATCCCCTCAAGAATCAAAAGTTAGGACATTTAAGTAATTTGTCAAGTAGGAAAAGACAAAAAAAATAAGTTCTCTAACTCCAAAAGTAAGCCTTGGTAGGGATCTTTTAGTAATTCCACTACTCTATTAAAGTTTGGGACATTTAAGTAATCTGCCAGGTAGGTAAAGACGAAAAGGGTTGCTTCTTCAGCTCATCATTAATCCGGGGTAGGGATCTTTTAGTGATTCCACCCAGGTTATCATTAATTCGGGGTAGGGATCTTTTAGTAATTCCACTACTCTATTAAAGTCAATTGAGAAATGACCAAAAAGTCTAGTTATTTAATCACCTCAAGAATCAAAAGTTAGGGCATTTAAGTAATCGGCCAGGTGAGAAAAGTCGAAAAAAATTAGTTCTCTCGCTCCTCATTAATCCGGGGTAAGGATCTTTTAGTAATTTTCATATGTTTATTCAAATAATATGCGGTATATATATAATACTAATTTCAAATATTTTTTGCATCAAGTGGAAGGCCTCTCAAGATTACACTCTGGGAGGCAGTTTTCGATATGAAGCTGAGTTGCTTGCTATGCAGCCAAAACCAATTCTCACATTTGCAGGCATGCTGACAAAAAGCACCGGTGGAACAACTTTTTTGCAATCCTGCTCTGCAACAAAAATCTATGTGAACTTGGGAATAAATGAGACCGAAATAGTTTCAACTATTATAAAAAACAATAAGAAGAGGAAGTGAAAACCCTGTTAAACCGCTCTAAAGATCTGATCTCCTTTCATTTCCTAAGTTTGGTCACTATTTAAGCTGGTCTAAATTGTCTATTAATGGACAGGTTAGATTGTAATTTTCTCTCTTAGATATGGTTTATTGTCTGAACCTATAAAAACAGATGTTAATTGAGGTTGTTAACAGGTGTTACACCGAGTTCTGTCAAGCTTTTTCTCTTTCTTCTCCACCGCTCCTTCCCCTTTCTTCTCTCCGTTCTTTCTCTTCCTTCCCTCCATTCTTCCAAAACATTTTCTTTCCTTATTCCTCATATATATTTCCTCCATTCTTTTAAATCCTTTCAATTATTTAACACTTGGGTGTTCTGACCATCGGAAAATCCACCAGAGCAAGGAAAGGGATTAGAGCAGATAGTTTCCTTTTGAATTTTTTTTTTTGTGGATTATAGGGTTTTCTTGTATTTTGAAGATCAAAGAGGTATTTAATTTCATTTTCTGTTCTTACCTTTCTTTCCATTTTTTCCTTTTTGGTTTCCTTCTCGCGTGTGGAAGGAGGATCCGGAAGTATTTAATCTCATGTTCTCTCGGTTTAATCAAAGCTTTTACCTTTTTTTTAAGGTCTTGGTGTTTCGTTGAATCAAAAACCTGAATCTGATGCCCACTTATCTCTTGATGTCAGTAATCCTTTATATTAGGTAAAGTTCTGGTTTTTGTTGGGGAGTCCAAGCTATTTCTTTTATCTCGGTTTCTTTCTCTTTTACTGCTTATTTGTTTAGTTTGAAATGAGTTACTTTTATTTACACCGATAATTTGATATTGGTTTTTAAGATCATTTAGCTTAATTGTTATTCTCTTAACTTTCATGAACCTGAAGAAAATTTACAGGACAATTCAATTGAATTGAGTCAAGGAGTTGGTGTTTCTGATTTCTGAACATATATATTGAAATAAGAGTGTTTTTTTATGTGGTGATACTGTTACGTTTTTGGCTTTGTGCTTTGCCAGTTAATGCTTCTTTCACTCTTTCAAAGGGTCATATTGATCATGAAAAGCTTAAACTAAGTTCAGTTTATATGTTTGTATTGTTTACAAATTTAATTCCTGATGTTTGCAGCACATGAATTGGATGTTCCTGGGGAGATATATCAGAGAAAAACCTATCCATTCGAATTTTCTACTGTTGAAATGCCATATGAATCTTTAAATGGTGTCAATGAGCGGCTGAGGTATGCCAACTATTAAGCTCATAATCTTTGAAGGTAAAATTTTATTCATATTTCTACTGGTCAATTCGAACAGAGTTTCCTTGATCGCCAAAAGTTTAATCACTAAATACTATTTAGCCTAGAAATAAGTTTGAGATTATTGTTATGATAGTTTTGGTGCCTACCTCGACATATTTTACAAGTTATTCAGATCAGATATGTATTTTTGTAATAAGCCAATTGTGAATTATGGAGCTCTAGAAATGCTTTCTAGTTATTTTGGTTCACAGATGAGACTGGTATGTGACACTATATCAGGACAATTAATGTTACAATAATTTGATATTTGCTCCTCAGGTATATGTCATGAAAGTGACAATCAATCGTAATTACGGTGGAGGCATAGTCAAATAGCAGGACTTTGTGGTAAGCATTTCATTGCTCCCACTTCCTTTCATTCATTTTCTTATGATCTCTTATTTCTTTTCATCTGCACTAACAGTACTATCCAAATAGGCATATGATTGACTTAATTGGTGCTAGAAAAGGTATGGTCTCTGCCTTAGTATTACCATTGCTGCTATATCATGATTTTTATATGATCCAAATTGTCTATCATTCTAAGAATGTCAATAACAAAGTTTGTACCTTTCATAAAAACAAATGGCGTGTTTATTGGACAAATTCTTTTTTTTTTTGGGTGTTTATTGTTGTCTAATCTTACTATTGACATTACCCAACTTTCAAAAAAACTAAATGGGTACCTTCTACCAGTTTTGTATTTACATAAAGAATTTAGCATTTTACCATCATGTTGATTGAGAAATTCTCTTGACTGTTACAACATTTTCGCCAGGTCATCTAAGAGTAAATGTTAAAAATTGAAATACAGGTTTATGTCAAAGCAAGGGAATGTGAAGAACAACTTTCACCAGAAGAGTTTGCAATTCTACTTGGCAAGCACTTCACATCATTTTATCTACAGGTAATTTCTTTTCTTTTTTTCCTTTCTTTATCTTTCTTTTTGGCCAATTAACAAGTAGTTTCTTCATATGTAGAACTTATTTTTGGTGAAATAGGCTCAAATTTTCTTCAATGCCCTTTGAGAAAATTGTAGTTTGAGACTAATTGGCCAATGATATTTCCATCTTTAGTATAACAATCAAAATAATTTACGGATCAAAATCACTCATCGCATAATCTATGTCTCAATATGGTTGTAGCAGAGACTGCACATGCAGCAATTCAAGCAGCTGCTGAAGTTCAGAGCTCCTGTAAGTGCTTCAATTTTTCATGTGTTTCCCTTTTATCTGTTAAAATTTATTGTATATATGTACATCGTTATTGTTTCCATAACAGTATCAAAATAAGGCAAGTTATATCTCACATATTGAACGAATCAAAACCTGTCTTCCCCTGTCACTACGGTTATTCAGGTTGGTGCTAATGGTATTTTTCTCGCAGAATATGGTGCTTCTCTTCCCAAAGCAAAATACCAAATTACTTGCACAATATGAAATTGTTGATTTTTGTTGTAATATCTAACAAGCTTGATATTTTTGGGATACTATAATATGTTTTTTTAATCGAATGTATCCATCCATCTTTTCTATGGGATTCAGTGAAAATTGTAACCATGTTGTTTTGCATTCAATTGAGTATTATGAAAGCTTTAGGTTTAAATCACATTGCCTCTGAATTAGAACTCATCTTTAACAATCTGATACATAAGATTTAGCTTGAAAAAAAAGCAATGGCTTCTTTACCTTGCACATATACTCTAGATATCCAATCCAATCAAATTGAAACAGACAATTCTTTGGTTTTGGCTGGTTTGTGCAGGAGAGAAGTCAACACTTTATCAAGGTTCAAGTGCTGTTATACTCTAGCTGAGGAAGCTGCGAAGGCAATCCACACTCCTCCAAGCTTTTGTTTGTGTATATGATGACTACCTATTGAAAGCCACCCTTAGACTGGTTTTTAAGACACCCCTATATCACCTTTTGATAGAAAATAATCACTTTGTAATCAACTGTTTTATATGAAATATTTTAAACTTACATTAATCTTACTACTTAAATTACAACAAGGAGCCAATGACAACGTCTTTTGCATCGCACAAGTAGAACTTTAGGATCGTGCAGGCGCGCGGCGTAGCACGCGGGTTTTACCTAGTGTAAGTAAAAATATCAACTGATTTTTTTTCTACAATAAAACATGTGATAAAGAAAAGAATTAAGAAAGTGGAAATGTGATGTAGGTATCAACACATGAAAGGATTTGTTCATCTCCTGCCACCGAGGAATCACGCTCTACACTGAACAAGGAGAAAGCTAAACAAAAGATGTTGGCAAACAAAGGATGGTTATTTTGAAGAATATTATTAAATTTCACATGAGTAATTGCTGTGTACAAAAATCATAGTGCTAGGTAGTTTAATGTTTATAATGAATTTCATTTTCTATAAATCTACTATGTAGTGCTAAGTATGTTATAATTATATATTGCAATGTTTATAATTAATTTCAGTTTCTGAAAATCTACTCCCAAACTAATCTCTATTACTGTAAATCTTCTATCAACGCCAAAACAAACCATTATTACTTCAAATCTTCTATCAACTCAGAAATTAATCTTCATTGCAAAACATCTTCTATCTTATTCAAAATAAAAAAGAGAAGCGGCAAAGCGCGGGAGGACCATCTAGTATATTTAAAGTGAAAAAATATTATGTATCAAATACATACATACTATATATTATTTTCGTATTCTATCGAATTTACTAAAAGCTTCAATATACTTCTCACGCGTATTAAGATAACTAACATATTGTGTCTTTTTTCCTATGTTTTACAGTTGTAACATGTCTATTTTTAAAGCAAAGATTTAGAGGCCCCTCTACATATAAATCAAGTCCAATTTGGAAAAGAAAAAAACAAAAAGAAAAAGAAATGTTTGAAACGCAAACACATGCTAACACACTTATATATAATTAAACATTTTCAATTAAATTCACATTTGATATACATGGTGTTTATACCTCAATTTACAATTGAGGGTAAATTGGTCTTTACATAAAATATAAAAAGATGTATGGTCAAGATTTAATCAAAAATCCTGAAGAAACTTAGTTTGCACCACCCTGATTCTGATAGAATTAGGAAAATCTTGTAATTAATGACTAAGGGCCTAAAATTAATAATTATTTAATTAATAATAATTATTCAGAATAATTATTATTAATCATCCCTTGAGTGCCGCCCCTGCCTAGGGAGATGGCATGATAGGTGATGAATAAGCAGTTTCCTTTAATACTGCTGTCAGCCAGGGAGTCAGACAGTAAAAAGGGAAGTTGTATGCCATCTGACCATGCGATAGAAAACATCTCATGGACTTAAATAACAAGTGAAAGTCGTTCCCTATACCCAGGGAAGCCCGCCTGCTCTCAGGAAGCTGCCTCCTCATCCCTTGTACTGAGGGAGGTAGAGAGCAAGAGTTTGTCAGCAAGTGAAACACTCACCTAAGTAAGGGAGGCACAAAATTTTACACCTCACACCCCTCACATGTGATCACTCTAACACAGTGGTCAAGCCGCCCAGCTAGTTGCACTCCCCCTGGAGGCGAATTTGCATTTTGTTCATTTAAGGACAAAAAGGTAAGATCAAGGAAATTGACCTAGTTAGGAGGTGCAGCTCACACAGGGGGTTAGACCATGATGATCCTTGGTTCATGTGGACCATCTTGGCTAAGTTTCATCTCAAGCGGACTTAAGATGAAAAACTTATGCAAGTTTTTCAATTAAGGACAGTTTGGGGTGAGAAAGCACTTCACCATGATAGGGAGTTCAGTTTTACTTAGAATTTTTTCCATAAGTTTTTGGAGATAATCTAAGTCTCTTGGCCAAATTTCATCTCAAACAGACTTAGAAAACTTATGCAAGTTTTTCAGTTAAGGACAGTTTGAGATGAGAAGTCCATTCACTATCAAGGGGAGTTCGGTTTTACTTAGAATTTTTTTCATAGTCTTATGGAGATAATCTAAGCCTACTGGTGGAAAATTAGCCTTATTGGACTTAGAATAAAAAACTTATGCTAGTTTTTCATTTAAGGACAGTTTGGGGGAGAGAAACCAAGTTCACCATCAAGGAGAGCTCGGTTTTATTTAGAATTTTTTCCATAGTTTTACGGATATAATCTAAGTCCCGTGGCAAAGTTTAATCTCAATCAGACTTAGAATAAAAAATTTATGCTAGTTTTTCATTTAAGGACATGTTGAGGTGTGAAACCTAGTTCACCATGAAGGAGAGCTCGAACCAAGCCAAAATTTTTACCATGGTCTATAGCTAATATACGAACCATACTGGTGAAGTTTGGGCTCAATCCGAGCTCGTTTGCGACTTTTGCATTCTTTTTAGTTAAGGACAAAGTGGCTTTGTCACCCTGGTTTAGCCATGGTTCTTAATTAGAAGATATTTTGATGATTTGAAGAGCTAAATATGGCTAAGTCAGAGTAATTTCGTGGCTAGGGTGCTTAGTTCCAAGATCCAGGGTCATATCTTAGCCAATCAAGTGATTTCTGCCCATTTGAGGTGATAGAGACTACACCTGATACAGCACATGCTACCTAGTACCTCATGCTACCTGGTTCCATGAGGGGGAAGTGGCCTGCTATGCTATAGGTGGCGCCTCGCTCTCTTCGCTCACCCTCTTATTGTCGCAACGTGTGAACCTGGGGGGACCGAACCCCACCTTTTAAACGACTTGGGGGGGGGGGGGGAGAAACTATTAGGTTCTTATGTGAGTCGCCACTAATCTTTTTTACCAAGGTGTGATTAGCCATCTATTTGATTATTAGGTTTAATATTAACCTATGTTAGACATAAGGTGGTACTAAACCTAATAAGAGCTACTTAACCAGAGTCTTACGGTTCGGTAGTCGGGTACGCATGGGGAAGGATTAGCACCCCCACGACGCTGGTCGAAATGACGGCACTGACTGGTCTAGGACTAACTTCGGGTTTCTATAGTTGGTTAATTCCATGTAAGCCTTAGTCTTTCCATGCCTAACTTTATACTAAGCCTTAATTAGTTCTTCTTTTTAGGCCATATTGTTACTTGTTTTTTCTTAATTCTCCGGTTTAGGCTAATTTTACTATTCTTTATATCTTGACTAAATTATTTTTAAATTAGGCCGTTTCATTATTCCCTTCCTTTATTGACTCAATTTTCATAAATCAAGCCCTATTATTGTTTTAGTTAATCTCTTTTTTTTTTTGATTAAGTTCTTTATTGACTCAACTTAATTACCCGGAATTAAGTTCTTTATTCTACTTAATTACCCTGAATTAAGCCTTTTATTGACTCCACTTAATTACCCTGAATTAAGTTCTTCATTAATTCTGCTCAATTACCCTGAATTAAGCCTTTTATTGACTCCACTTAATTTCCCTGAATTAAGTTCTTTATTCTACTTAATTACCCTGAATTAAGCCCTTTATTGACTCCTTAATTTCCTTCCCTGAAATTAAATATGTTCTTGTCTTTACCTAATTTCCTTCCTTGAAATTAAGTCTGTGCTTTTCTTTACCTAATTTCCTTCCTTGAAATTAAGTCTGTGCTTTACTTTACCTAATTTCCTTCCTCGAAATTAAGTATCTGCTTTAGTTTACCTAATTTCCTTCTTTGAAATTAAGTCTGTGCTTTGCTTTACCTAATTTCCTTCCTTGAAATTAAGTCTGTGCTTTACTTTACCTAATTTCCTTCCTTGAAATTAAGTATGTGCTTGACTGTTTCTACTTAATTACTTTGAATTAAGCCTTTACGATCACCTTTCTTAATTACTGTGAATTAAGACCTTAATTGTGTTTACTTTTCCTTAATTTCCATGAATTAAGACCTTGACTGTATATGCTCTTCTTAATTATCCTGAATTAGGACTCCGACTGTGTTTAACTTTCTTAATTACCTTGAATTAAGACTTTAACTGTGTTTGACTTTTCTTAATTACCATGAATTACGACTTTTGACTTTCTTAATTACCCTGAATTAAGACTTTGCTTTTCTTAATTACCGAATTAATACTTTGACTGTGTTTGTTTTCCTTAATTACCCTGAATTAAGACTTTGCCTTTCCTAATTACCAAATTAAGACTTTGACTGTATTTGTTTTTCTTAATTACCCTGAATTAAGACTTTGCTTTTCTTAATTACCAAAAATGTCCATGTTTCCTTGTACTCCTTGATCATCCCCTCCATGATCTCCATTGTGTTATTCATGTCCATGATAAGCCCTTGGCGCATCATCCCCTCTCCCTTGAAAAGGATTTGTCCTCAAATCTGCATCACTATCAAACAAGGATAAGTCTGAAACATTAAAAGTAGCACTTAAATTGCCATATTCACTAGGAAGGTCTAGCTTGTAGGCATTGTTGTTGATCCTCTCCAAGACTTGGAATGGACCATCTCCACGAGGTAAGAGCTTAGATTTTCTCTTTTCAGGGAACCTCTCCTTCCTTAGATGCAACCAAACCCAATCTCCAGGTTCAAAGATGACCTCTTTGCGCCCCTTGTTAGCAACCTTCATGTAGTGTTGTGTTCTTTTCTCAATTTGAGCTCTAACCTTAGCATGAAGATCCTTAACAAAATCGGCCTTTCTTTCACCATCCATGTCGACTTGCACAACTCAAAGGTAAACTCAACAAATCTAATGGGGTTAAAGGATTAAAGTCATACATAGTTTCAAAAGGTGAATATCAAGTAGTACTATGTATGCTTCTATTGTATGCAAACTCAACATGAGGTAGACAATCTTCCCAAGTTCTTAAGTTCTTCTTAATTAATGCCTTAAGCAAGGTTGACAAAGTCCTATTAACAACTTCAGTTTGGCCATCGGTTTGAGGATGACAAGTAGTTGAGACTAACAACTTAGTTCCTAACTTAGCCCATAAATTCCTCCAAAAGTGACTTAAGAACTTAGCATCTCTATCACTCACAACCGTCCTAGGCATTCCATGTAGTCTAACAATCTCTTTAAAGAACAAATTAGCTACATTAATGGCATCATCCGTTTTAGTGCATGCAATGAAGTGTGCCATCTTAGAAAACCTATCAACAACCACAAAGACAGAATCTTTACCTCTCCTAGAATGAGGTAATCCTAACACAAAATCCATGCTAATATGAGTCCATGGTTCATGAGGAATAGGCAAAGGAGTATACAATCCATGAGGCTTAGATGTAGATTTAGCTTGCGAACAAACAATGCAACTAGAAACATGCTTTCCTACATCATATCGCATCTTAGACCAAAAGAAGTGTTCATGTAATACCTCATAAGTTCTATCAACTTCAAAGTGACCCATTAAACCCCCTTCATGCGATTCCCTCACAAGAACATAACGCAATGAGCAAGAAGGCACACACAATCTAGATTCTTTAAACAAAAATCCATCATGCTTATAATACTTTCCAAATCCAGAATTTTCACATGCTTTAAAGATTTCACCAAAGTAAACATCACTAACATACAATTCCTTAAGAAACTCAAATCCAAGAAACTTAGAATCAAGCATGGAAAGTAAGACATACCTCCTTGATAAAGCATCGGCTACGTCATTCTCCTTACCTTGTTTGTATCGCACAACATAAGGAAAACTCTCAATGAACTCACTCCACTTAGCATGTCGTTTGTTCAACTTTTGTTGGCCTCTCAAGTATTTCAAACTCTCATGATCTGTGTGAATCACAAACTCTTTAGGCCAAAGATAGTGTTGCCACGTTTGTAATGCTCTCACAAGAGCATACAACTCTTTGTCATAGGTTGGATAATTCAATGCAACCCCATTCAACTTTTCACTAAAATAAGCTACGGGCTTCCCACCTTGCATTAAAACAGCTCCAATTCCAACCCCTGATGCATCACATTCAATCTCAAACGTATTGTTCAAGTTAGGCAAAACAAGCAAAGGAGCATTAGTTAGTTTTTCCTTCAAGGTCTCAAATGCTTCTTGTTATTCTTTTCCCCACTTGAATGGTGCATTCTTCTTCATCACACTAGTAATAGGGGCGGCTAATGTGCTAAAGTCCTTAACAAACCTCCTATAGAATCTGGCTAATCCATGAAAAGATCTCACTTGACCAACGTTGGTGGGGGTTGGCCATTCTTTGATTGGTTTGATCTTCTCCCCATCAACTTCTATACCTTGTGATGACACCATAAAACCAAGAAAAACAAGCTTGTTTGTGCAAAAGGTGCACTTCTTAAGGTTAGCATACAACTTCTCAACCCTAAGTACATCTAACACACAACGCAAGTGCTCAATATGTTCATCTAGGCTTCGGTTATACACAAGTATATCATCAAAATAAACAACAACAAACTTGCCAATATAAGCTCTCAAAACATGATTCATTAACCTCATGAAAGTACTAGGTGCATTAGTCAATCCAAAAGGCATAACTAACCATTCATACAATCCTAGCTTAGTTTTAAAGGCAGTTTTCCATTCATCACCCTCTTTCATGCGAATTTGATGATAGTCACTCTTTAAATCTATCTTAGAAAATAAACAAGCACCATGCAATTCATCAAGCATATCATCTAATCTAGGAATAGGGTGACGATACTTTACTGTTATGTTGTTTATTGCCCTACAATCAACACACATTCTCCAATTTCCATCCTTCTTAGGAACAAGCAAAACAAGAACTACACATGGAGAAAGGCTTTCACGCACAAAACCCTTTTGTAGTAGCTCTCCAACTTGTTTCTCTAACTCCTTTGTTTCTTCAGGATTTCTCCTATAAGCTGGCTTATTAGGTATTTGCGCTCCAGGGATGAAGTCAATTTGATGTTCAATCCCCCTAATTGGTGGTAAACCACTAGGAATCTCCTTAGGAAACACATCTACATAATCACTCAAAAGTGAAACAATGTTGCTTGGTAGCTTTTTTTCCAAATGGTTAGTGCTCACAAGTGTATTTTTAAGCAAAAGCAAGATCAAAACAGAATTATCATGCAAAGCTTCTTTAATCTCACTCTTAGTAGCTAACATACACTCCTTAACAACTTTCTTAGAACTAGCATGCTTATTAATCAAATCAGATTTGCTTTCTACGCAATTCACATTCAAATTAGCATGTTTAGCCTTTTCTTTAGCCCTATAATCAGATTCCATTCTAGCAAATTCATCCCTCACTTTTATTTGATCTTTTAAAACTTCTTGAGGTGATAAATGAATCAAAGTAATAGGATGTTTTACCACACATAAAGGAATACTTATTTGTCTCACCATCATGATGGACCTTGTTGTCATATTGCCATGTTCGACCAAGTAAGACATGGCATGCTTGTATTGGAAGTACATCACATAGCACCTCATCATTGTACCTGCCCAACGAAAGAGACACTAAAACTTGTTTGTTAACCTTAATCTCCTCTCTATCATTGAACCATCCTAAACTATAGGGTTTAGGGTGTTTGGTAGTGGGCAATGACAACTCCTTCAGTAAGTACACACTAGCTATGTTTGTACAACTTCCTCCATCGATGATCACACTACTAGGCTTCCCATTCGCATACATCCTAGTATGAAACAAATTCTCCCTTTAATTGTGTACATCTCCTTTAACATAGGCACTTAAAGTTCTTCTTGCAACTAAGTTCAAGACTGCCGGTGTATTACCATCATCATCATCCTCATCCTCATGCGCAAATCCCCTTTCATCATCTCCATCACCACTAGATCCTAGGGCAAATTCTTCATCTTCACTCTCAATTTCATCATAGTCATTAAGGAACATAACCTTCTTGTTAACGCAATCCTTAGCATAATGACCATATCCTTGACACTTAAAACACTTAACATGATTCTTAGAAGAAGAACTTGATGAAGACTTAGAATCGGATTTAGGGCTTACCCCCTTTTGCGCCACCTCCTTTTCCTTGTTGAAAGTTTTCTCATCTTTCTTAATTGGAGTCTTCCATGAGCTTGATGATGATGCAAAGCTCTTCTTAGTGCTATTCCTTTTAACTTGGCTCTCGGCCTTCAAAGCATGTTGAAGCAATTCCTCAACATCATAGTGTTGTTGCATCTCCACTATGTCATGAATATCTCTATTCAATCCCGCCATAAACCTAGCCATAGTGGCTTGTGGAGCTTCATCAACCTCGGCCCTAGATATCAATAACATCATCTCCGAGTAGTACTCATCAACACTCCTTGTTTCTTGCCTCAAAGATTGCAAGCTTTGATAAAGAGAATTGACATAGAAACTTGGAACAAATCTCTTTCTCATGAAACTCTTCAATTCCAACCAAGTTTCAATAGGTTTCTCCAAATTTCTCCTCCTTGATTGCACCAATTGATTCCACCAATTCAAAGCATTCTCCGTAAACTCAAGGATAGCAATTTGCACCTTCTTAGATTCAGCATAGGGGTGATAATCAAAGTACATGTCTAATTTTGACTCCCACTCCAAGTAATCCGCCGGTGACCCTCTTCCATTGAATTTAGGGATTTTGTACTTGATGTTGTCTTTAGACTCCTCTTTTACAACTCCCCTCCTAGGTCGCAAATTCCCATTATAAGCTTGACCTCCAAGCTCTTGTTGCCTCAATCTCTCCATAGGATCAATTCTAGGAACAACTTGTCTCGGTGGTGGAGGTTGAACTCTTTCATTGTTGTTTGCGGCATTGCCCCTTTGTTGAGGAGCTTGAACTTGTTGATTTGGCCATCCTTTACTTGTTGAATATCATTGGCCATAGCATCAAATCTAGTATTCATAGTATCCATGCGTTGCATTAGGGTTTGCAACATAGCAGCCAAATAGGCTTGCTCACCTCCTAGTAAATTGTCTCCCATAGTACCTACACAAAGAACAAAGATTAGTAGTAAAAATTCCTCACAAGTGTGTGTGTGTATACCTTTGTTCTCTTGTGTTTGCACTTAACCTATGAATTGGCGCTCCACTACTCTCTTAATGATCTCACAAGATTATACCTTTTACTAGCTTCAATTGGCCTAATAAGAGCAACTCGTTAGAGAACTCCTTTCTTCTCGTGACCTACTTGAGGAACAATCAATTAGTAGCAAAATTTTTGTGAATCAAAGGAAAGTGATCTAAACCAAAACCAAACCACTTATGCAGGTCTCTTGTGTCGATTTCTTCCTCCAAACTTGCTGCACAAAAACTCAATCAAACAACACAATTCAATCAAATCGATTAGTTAAAAACCCTAGTACCACTTAGATCCAATTTTCTACCACTTGTCTCCAATAGGGTTCAACCTGAAATTCTTCAAATTAAACCTTAATTCACAGCAAAAGCAACCCAAGATACTCAATCAAACACTCAATTAGGGTTAATTGCAACCAATTGAATCAATTGCACAAAACAAAACCCTAATCCCCAAATATCCTGCAAAGTAACCCTAAAATCCAAATTGCGATTAGAGCTACAATTTTTTTTAAATTTTTTGTAGTATTTTTCCCAGAAAGATCACACTAAAAGAAGTCTAAATCTCAAATTTCAAAGCTTTTCGAGCTCAAACGAATCCAGAACAAAAATCACAAGTTTCTGGTTGAAATTTTTTTTATTATTTTTTTGATATTTTTCGATATAACTACTAGTTATAAAGACCTCAAATCTGAAATTTCAAAGCAATTAGAGTCCTAATGAATCCGCTATGATATTTCAAAGTTTCTAATTTTTTTTTCAAGAAGGTGAATAAGATGGATGAAAAACTTGATGATAGATGAATAGAAGGAAAGATTTACCGATTGAAGATAACAACCTATGCTCTGATTACCAATTGATACGAATCTAGTTGTGTAAGATTCAAATCTACCCTTTGAATATCCACCAAAGTCGACTTGAAGCACCAACTCTCCTAAATGAATAAAATCGATGATCTTCACTAAGCTTGATCTCTTCGTTCGTTTCCCTTAAGCCTTCAATTAGACCTGCAATTGAACACCTAAGATCACAAGATTCACAAACAATTAAGCTCACACAACCTAATTGTTTGCTAGGACTCTACAAGATTGAAGAACCCTAAGTTTGCTCAAACTAGAACAGTGAAGCTAAGATAATCAATTTGGGTGAATAAACCAAAATTTTATTAATCAACTCAACTTATGTTTACAAGAGCTATTGGTGGCCTTATATAGGCACCAAGATAACGCAAGAACCCCCTTAAACCGCCCTTGGCATTCAATGCAAGGGTCTAGGGCGGTTAACACTAGATTATTCTAGAAACTATCCTAAAATACAACCAATAGGAAAAATAGATGAGGATTGGACTTAATTAAACAAGGCCCAACCCTAATCAATGTCCAAACTATATAATTAACTAATCTAAGATAGAATTAAGCCCCATATGGCTGATTTACACAATGTAAGCCTTAGAGTTCAACGATTTCAAGAAAATTGCAAAGCTTGGAATCGTTGGGAATATGCTTGATCATGTCGACTTCAATGCTTCCCAATTGATCTTCAATGGACTTCAATCCTTCAAGATGAGTTCGAACAAAGCTTGTTAGTGCATCTTTGAACTTCTTAGCTCTTGCTCTTGTCATCGGACCTAAAGGCATCTTCAAAGGATCAAATAGCATCTTAATCGCATCTCCATGACCTAATGGCATCTTTGGTGCGATTCCATTGGCATCTTCATGAACCCTTGCGATTCCATCCTCTCCTTTAAGCTTTTCCATGCTTCCTTGCTTGTCCATGCTTCCTTCCACTCCTTGATCATCCCCTCCATGATCTCCATTGTGTTCTTCATGTCCATGATAAGCCCTTGGCGCATCAGTCATCACCTTCCTCTCTTTCCTTGAAATTTCCTTCCCTCATTTTGTCTTTTCTAAAGCAAGGAGATGTTGAGTTGGCGGATGTCGCGTTGGCAAGGTAATAAATCTTCCCTCTCTTTGTGTATTTGATTGAATTTGGGCATTGTTGATTGGATTGGGCTGAATTCCTTGCTTATGGACTACAAAATGCTACTAATATAACCATGTATGCTTTGAACTAACTCGACATAAACTAAATGCAATGTCCAAGAGACTTATTTATCATGCTGAAATTAGGGATGTCAACGGGGCGGGGAATGTGCGGGGAGTGGATTCCCTGTCCTCGTCCCCGACTTCATAACCCCATCTCCGTCCCCATCCCCATCCCCGTCCCCGTGGGGATCCGTTGGGGACGGGGATTCCCCGTACCCGAATATTACAATTAATTTTTTAAGTAAAATGTAATTCTTAAAAAGTTTACTACAAAACATTACGATTAATACAAGTTTACATCACCACAATTACAAGTTTAACAGTTAACAATATATATTTTATTTATTAGTAAATATTTATTTATTAGTATATATTATTATTTATTAGTAAAACATATCTGATTTAGTAATTCTTTTATTTAACATATATATTACTATTCTTGTTTTGTTGTCAAAAAGAACATATATATTACTCCCTCCCATTCAAAATAAGTGCAACACTAGGAATATTACACAAAGCAAGACAATGATTAATTGGTTTTAAATTTAGTAAAAAATCACTTAAAATGACATTCTTACCCTTAAAAAATTTTTATAAACAATTAGATAAAATTCTTCTCTCCCTTCCCAACTTCCCAAGATAATTAAAGATTCAACTACCTAACCAACACAAGTAGGGATATATATGGAAACAAATTACAAATTACATTGGTTTTATAAAATGTTGCACTTAATATGAATGGCTGCAAATCTTGAAATGTTGCACTTATTTTGAATGGGAGGGAGTAATAT
>AWWV01015504.1:0-16003 GCA_001974805.1 Corchorus capsularis | reverse complement strand
CGTCCCCGTCCCCGTTCCCCGAAAATGCTCCCATCCCCGCGCCCGTCGGGACGGGGAATCGGGTTCCCCATCGGGTTCGGGACCCATTGACATCCCTCGTTGAAATGTGCCCTGCTTGATGTTCTGCTATGGTTCAAATTCCTTTGCTGAAAGCTGAATGCATGCTTCTGTGGTACTGTGATCATGCGATCTTATTGTTGTTCTGATTGTTTCAACTGCCTTACCCTTTCTTGGCGCCTAATTTTCTCTGTCCTTAAACTAATGCTTTGAAATCTTTTGCTTTTATGCCTATTTGATGCATACTTGGCTCATCTCCCTAGTGCTTGCTTCTGCCTCTACTTCTGTTATGTAGCTAAGTATGATAACCTAGATACTATTGCAATGCATATATGTGATACAACCTGAGTGAATTATTAATTTGCATGCTGTAAGGCCAATTAATCATGTGCCAAAGTTAAAATGTTATGCTTATGTGACTTATATGCTGCGAAATGCCCTGTATATGTGTTTTGCCTAATTTATCCTGCTTATGCACGTTTTAGGGCTTTGTTGGCATATTTGAGGTTCAGAAACCAATTCTGAATCTTATTCCTAACTTGGCCAAAAGTAAGCTTCCCCAGGCTTTCGGTTCTTTTGCTTTTACTGCAATGTACTGCCTTGTATTTACTGTCTCGCTTGCCATGCTATTTTATTGCCATTCTTGTGTTGTTGTACCACTTATTGTCTTCTTTTTATTTTGACTATTACCTCATATATGCACCCATGGCTGCTGGATTGCTCTTGTACCCTTTTTGCTTGCTGCTTGCTTCTTTTTATTGAACCAGGGCATTTACCAATTAATGGTGTCTTGTTTTTTTAAGCCTGGGGGCACAATTTGTTCTTGTCTCTTGTGTATTGTTCTTCTTTGTAGGTCATTGAGATTGCTCTCAACTCATTACAGCAAGCTTAACCTTGTGAGGAAGAAAACAATGGAAAGGGAGGGACGAATGGGGTGCTAATAAAGTATGTAAATATGCTGCCTTGTAAACCTTGGTCCTTCTGAATTTGCAATGCAAAAAGTGGAATTTATCTTTAGTTTGTAATTTGTTGTGAAATGAATAATGTATATGGCTTCTTTTCCTTCTTTCCTGTATTATTAACTAATGCAATAATAGAAACCGCCATGCAACATGCAATGCAAAATGCTATTTTTCATTTGTGCTCCTTGTAAACATTAGTGTAAAGAACCGGGTCACTCTTAATCCTAAAACAAGTCTATGTGCAAACTACCCAATTTAAAGCCCAAGTTAAACAAACTTTAAATGTAAGCCCATATAATTATAAATAAGCAAACAGGCTAATCCCAGTTTTGATTTCCTAACCCAAGACCAAATGTTTAATTACTTTTACTATGTAAAATGGTTTAAGCAAATATAAGATATGCAATGTTAAAACTGAAGTAAAATTACTTATGCAAATCTATCAAAATGTCCAAAAAAATTATGAATTGACCCGGATGCCCCAAGTCGCAAATTAAGAAGCGGTCTATCCTAATTAAAAGGATATGAGTTAAAAATGGGTGTCTACACCTATCACCTGCTGCAGTAATCAGAAGGTGAAGGAAGCTTCACTGCAACTTCCTGGAAGTTTCATCCGACCAATCAAAAGAGTTCGCCTTCCTCAGCAAGTAAAGCCCACCAGATTTCAAGCCCATGCCGCCCCCTATATAAAGGGATCAGTTCTCACTACACACATCTCTCACAGATCACTCATCTCACAAACTTGCTCTACGCAAAAAACCAAGCTCCGTGCTTATTTTCTTTCAGACTTCGCGCCTTTTTTTTTCTCTTTTTCATCACGAGTTCTTACTCGTTCTTCAACATTTTTTGGTTTCAATCTTGTCTACGGACTGAAGATTACTCGTTATTTCTTTGTTTCAATCTTGTCTACGGACATAAAAACACTATACTCTTGTTTCTCTCTCAGCAATAAAAATCAAATTCCCTTTTTCTCTCAATTTAAATCTCAATCAATCACAGCTCTTGAAGTGCTCTTATTTAGGAAGTCTTGTTCTTGTGAATGCAATGATTTAAATGCTCTGGTGTGACTTTGATCCAGTCCCCACAAATCGCTCTGATCTTTTAATCTGCTGCTACGCGCACCAGATCTTGTTGTTTATTTTCTCTTTGTCAATTTCAGCAAATTGACTGGCACGCCCCTATGCTGCCATTAAGAAATCTTCGCAGAAACTCTTCAAAGAGATTTTTGACGCAACATCTCTTTTTGGCACGCGTAGTGGGACTCAACAAGATTTGACTTCTTTCCTAAGGCGTCTCCAAGAAGCTTTCTTGCCCATCTCTCTGAAGTTTATTTATTTATTTATTTTTTTACTTTTTGTTTTTTCTTTTTAGTTCTCAGTGGCAAACATGCCGCCAAAAGGTGATGATGGAAGGTCAAGTCATGGCATGCAAACAAGAAGCAAAGTCATAGTTGACCCTTCACTACCTTTAGACCCTAATTCGAAGATCCTACTGCAATACCTCACCGACGTCATGAATGAAATTTCCTTGGCGCATGATAGAAGATGCAGCAACTCATATGATCAATAAATCGAATGAACGACTCACATGACCAACTTAAGGAAGCCAATGATTCTCTCAATGAGCAAATGATCCAAAATAAAGAAAACATCATGGCTTGGATTGGTCTCATCAATGAAAGACTTGGGGGGCGAGGACTCGGGGGGCAAAACCAACAACTGCTTGGTGCCCAGGCCGGTGCTCTGCCTCTTCAACAAGTCAACAATGAGGTGAACAACCAACAAGTTCCACCTCCACCTCCTCTCCCTCAAGGAGCCGTCCAACCGGCACTTGGAGTTGGAGGTAATAACAACCTTGTGAACCAACAAGAAGCTGTTGACATCGCTGTTGACAACATGAGGGAGAGTTCAACATTACCTCTCGTAGCCTATGTACCACCTCATGTCAGAAATGGCAATGGAGCAAGGAATGGCCATCAACGCCATCCTGCTCCACGTCCCCCACCTCAAGTTGCTGAGACGCAAGGTCCCCTGAAATGATTGAGGACATGATTGGTCCAGCATACCGAAGGGTTGGTCGGCAATCTTTCCAGAAGCCTTACCCTGAGGAGTATGATAGACTCTATCCTCTCCCTCGAAGATACAAGGTCCCTGACTTCACTTGTTTCTGCGGAACTTCAAGTGAGCAGACGACTTTGGAACACATTGCTCGCTTTATCGTGCAGTGTGGAGAGGCTAGCTCTGGATATCATAAGCTTCGTCTCTTTCCTAATTCTATCACTGGAGCGGCATTCACATGGTGCATTAACCTACCGCCTAACTTTGTGAGAACATGGGAAGAGATGGAGAGGCTGTTCCATACTCAGTTCTATCGAACTGAACCAAAGGTATCCATGGTTGATCTGTCACACCTCTATTAGAGGATAGGAGAGTTGGCTGAAGATTACTTAGCTCGCTTCAAGAAGCTAAGGAACAAATGCCGCACCCCACTCCTTGAGGAAGAGTTTGTGCGCCTAGCTCACAATGGGCTTGACATGGAACTTCTAAAGAAATTCGAAGGAATTGACTTCAGAGATTTCTTCGAAATGTCAACCAAAGTGACAAGGTATGAGACTCTCCTCCGAGAGGAGAACAAACTAAGAAGTTCATCTTATGGCATTTACTATCAAGAGCCAAATTTTGAACTCGGAGTTGCTGAGATGAAGGCCGATTGGCCTATGGAATGTCCATGCCTAGTAAAGGCAGGAGTTGGACACCCTCAGTCTCAGGAAAGATTTGCAGCTATGTATCAACGCCAGGCTGAACAGAAACCTTATGATGGAAGCATGACTTATTCATTTGACACTTCAAAAATGAATGAGATCTTTTACTTTCTACATAAGTCTAGCATGATCAAGCTCCCTCCTGGACATGTACTTCTTTCACCTGAGGACATCATAGGAAGAGAGTACTGTAAGTACCATGACTCTTGGAGGCATTCAACCAACGATTGTACTATATTCAAGAATATAGTACAAGAGAAGATAGAAAGGGGAATACTAAAGTTCCCTGAACTTCCCAAGAAAGATATGGGAATCAACAAGGATCCTTTCCCAGCTCCTATACACATGGTTGCTTTTAATCTTCCAGAAGATAAACAACTAACTAGTGAGGATGGAGGGGAAAAGCAGGATTCTCTTCACCACATGTTCTTACATGAATATGTAAGTGGTGTAGAAAGCAATAAAGGAGGCGCCTCCTACCTCCCAAGGGATGTTTCTCTCAAAGAGAGAAATGTCTCCGAAGATGCTACCTGCACCATAACTCCTAGTGATCTTGCTAGCGCCTTGGAAGAGGTGATGAGTAAGATGGAAGCTAGGATCCAAGAAATGATCCAGGATCAAACAACCAAAAATGAGAATGGCTTCAAAAGTGCTCAGCCATTGATTCCAAGGTCAGTGGCATTGAAACACAAGGCTCTTACAAGAAAGTTGGAATTTTCTCCACCTAGGACAAAGTAGCAGGTGGCGACACCCACTCTAAAAGTGACGCCACCCACCTGTTCATCTGCTTCATCTTCATCCAGAAGGGTGCAATCAAAACAAGCTCCAACCTCTCAGACTCAAAGTGGTGTTTGGCGAAGGGTTGGACATCCAAAAATCCTTAGCCAACCTACTCAACGAAATAAGAGGACTTGGAGAAGGCGTGAACTTCGTAAAAGAGCTAAAGTAAGAAAAGAAATGAAGATGGACATGAAATCCACACTCCATTAATCTGCTGGCTCCACCACCTCCAATATGGATGATGGCAATGATGAGTCTACTTGATGCGCCAAGGGCTTATCATGGCTTAGAAGAGCACAATGGAGCCATTGGAGATCATGTCTTGGATAAACTTGGAGATGTCTTGGAGATTCAAGAAGATGCCACGGATGATCCCGGATTGAACACAAGCTTGGCGGAGCAAGGAGTTGAGGACCGACCACCATCGCATGGAGCAACCGGCCATGACCAGCCAACGCATGGGACGCCGCACGAGACATCGCACAAGCCATCCTGCCACAACCAGCCATCGCGCGGGCCAACGCATGCGCCATCCGGCCACAACCGGCCATTCGATCCATTAGCTATTCCGCAAGGTCCAATGACAAGGGCTCGGGCTAAAAGGTTCAAGGAAGCTTTATTGGGCTTTGTTAGATCTCATCTTGGAGGTTTAGAGTCCATTGAAGACCAATTGGAGGGCATTGAAGTCGACATCACCAAGAATATTCCCATCGATTCCAAGTTGTTCACCTTGCTTGAAATCGATGAGCATTAGGCTTAGTATTGTGTAATTCGGCCTTATGAGCCTTTAATTTATCTTAGTTTAGTTAATTATTTAGTTTGGACCTTGATTTGGATTGGGCCTTGTTAATTAGAGTCCAATCCTCATCTATTTTTTCTATTGGTTGTAATTTAGGATAGTCTCTAGAATATTGTATGTGTGACGCCCCTTATAGGATTAGGAGATGGTTTGGAGTAGTTTATGCGCCACATCCATCCCCTNTATAAGGGTTATTTTATCTCTTGTAAACATAAGTCAAGTTAATCAATAAAGTTGAGAGGTTTATACCCAAATCGATTTCTTTGGCTTCATTGTTCTAGTTTGAGCAAACTTAGGGTTCTTCATCTTGTAGAGTCCTAGCAAGCAATTAGGTTGAGATAACTTAGTTGTTTGTAAATCTTGTGATCTTGAGAATTCAATTGCAGGTCTAATTGAGTGCTTAAGGCCGACGAAAGAGGAGGAATAACCTTGTGAAGGTCATCGACATACAAGTCTAGGAGTTGAAGAAGTTCAAGTCGACTTTGGTGGATATTCAAAGGGTGGATTTGAATCTAATACAACTAGATTCGTATCAATTGGTAATCAGAGCATAGGTTGTCATCTTCAGTCGGTAAATCTATCCTTCTATACATCATTCATCAAGTTTTCATCCATCAAACTTCATCTTGTTCTTATCGCACCATATAGTTCCAAAAATTCAGAAACTTTGAAAATTTATAGCCAATTCATCTTACATCTTTTTGCTTTGAAATTTCAGATTTGAGTTCCTTATAACTAGTAGTTATATCGAAAAATATAAAAAAATTCAAAAAATAAAAAATAAAAAATTTTCGACCAGAAACTTGTGATTTTTTGTTCTGGATTCGTTTGAGCTCGGAAAGCTGTGAAATTTGAGCTTTAGACTTATTTTGGTGTGATCTTTCTGGGAAAAATATTGAAAAAAATCAAAAAAATCTGTGCTGTTATCGATTTTTTCCAGGAACTAGGGTTCTTAGTTTGGGAAATTTGGGGATTAGGGTTTTCTTGTGCAATTGATCTAATTAGTTGCAATAACTCTAATTCATTGTGTAATTGCGATTCTTGGGTTGTTTTTGCTGTAGATTAAGATTTGATTTGAAGAACTTCAGGTTACAAACCCTATTGGATTCAAGTGGTACAAAATAGGAGACAAGTGGTACTAGGGTTTATGCTAACCAATTTGATATTGTGATTTGTGCTTGAATTGAGTTTTTGTGCAGCAACTTTGGAGAAGAATTTCGACATAAGGAGCCTGCATTAAGTGGTTTGGTTTGGTTTAAGATCACTTTTCTTTTGATTCACAAATAACTTTGCTACTAATTGTTTGTTCCTCAAGTAGGTCACGAGAAGAAAGGAGTGCTCTAAGAGTTGCTCTTATTAGGCCTATTGAAGCTAGTAAAAGGCAAATCTTGTGAGATCATTAAGAAAGTAGTGGACCGCCAATCCATAGGACTTGAGTACAAACATGAGAGCACAAGTCAAAGGTATAAGCACACACACACACACACACTTGTGAGGATTTTTACTACTAATCTTTGTTCTTTTTGTAGCTATTATGGAAGGAGAACAAGAACAAGCCAACGTGGCTGCTATGTTGCAAGCTCTAATGCAACGTTTGGACAATATGGATACTAAATTCGATGCCTTGGCCGATGATGTCCAACAAGTAAAGGATGGCCAAAATCAACAAGCTCAAACACCTCAACAAAGGGCTAATGCCACACAAAACAATGAGATGATTCAACTTCCACCACCGAGGCAAATTGCTAGAATCGACCCCATGGAAAGATTGAGGCAACAAGAGCTTGGAGGCCAAGCAATCAATGAGAATTTGCAGCCTAGAAGGGGAATCGAAAGAGAAGAGATTAAAGACAACATCAAATACAAGATCCCTAAATTCAATGGGAGAGGGTCACCATCCGATTATTTGGAGTGGGAATCGAAATTGGATATGTATTTCGATTACTATCCACATGCCGAGCCAAAAAAGGTACAAATTGCTACTCTTGAATTCACGGAGAATGCTTTGAATTTGTGGAATCAATTAGTGCAAGCAAGAAGAAAAAATTTGGAAAGACCTATTGATACATGGTTGTCGCTAAAGAGCCTTATGATGAAGAGGTTTGTTCCAAGCTTTTACACTAATGGTCTCAACCAAGAGTTGCAATCTTTGAGGCAAGGAGCTAGGAGTGTTGATGAATACTACTCTGAGATGATGTTGTTAATGTCTAGGGCCGAGGTTGATGAAGCTCCACAAGCTACTATAGCTAGGTTTATGGCGGGATTGAATAGAGAAATTCATGATATTGTGGAGATGCAACAACACTATGATGTTGAGGAATTACTTCAACATGCTTTGAAGGCCGAGAGTCAAGTAAAGAGGAATAAGAAGAGCTTTTCATCATCATCAAGCTCATGGAAAACTCCAATTAAGAAGGATGACAAGTCATCAAAAGAAAAGGAGTCTGCGCAAAAGGGTGTTACCCCTAAAACCGATTCTAAGTCTTCATCAAGTTCATCTTCTAAGAACTATGTAAAGTGTTTCAAGTGTCAAGGATATGGGCACTTTGCAAGGGATTGCGTTAACAAGAAAGTCATGCTTACTAATGACCATGGTGAAATCGTAAGTGAAGATGAGGATATTGCACTTGGATCAAGTGAAGATGGAGATGATGAAGTAGAGGTACAACCCGATGATGATGATAGTGAAGGTTCAACACCGGCACTCTTGAATTTAGTTGCAAGGAGAACTTTAAGTGCCTATATTAAAGGAGATGTACAAAATCAAAGGGAGAATTTGTTTCATACTAGGATGTATGCGAATGGGAAGCTTATTAGTGTGATCATTGATGGAGGAAGTTGCACAAATATAGCTAGTGTATATTTGGTGAAGGAGCTTGTGTTATCTCCTTTCAAGGGAGAGGAGATGATGCGCCAAGGTCTTATCTTGGCTTAGAAGAGCACAATGGAGCCATTGGAGATCATGTCTTGGATAAATTTGGAGATGTCTTGGAGATTCAAGAAGATGCCACGGATGATCCCGGATTGAACACAAGCTTGGCGGAGCAAGGAGTTGAGGACCGGCCACCATCGCATGGAGCAACCGGCCATGACCAGCCAACGCATGGGACGCCGCACGAGACATCGCACAAGCCATCCGGCCACAACCGGCCATCGCGCGGGCCAACGCATGTGCCATCCGACCACAACCGGCCATTCGATCCATTAGCTATTCCGCAAGGTCCAATGACAAGGGCTCGGGCTAAAAGGTTCAAGGAAACTTTATTGGGCTTTGTTAGATCTCATCTTGGAGGTTTAGAGTCCATTGAAGACCAATTGGAGGGCATTGAAGTCGACATCACCAAGAATATTCCCATCGATTCCAAGTTGTTCACCTTGCTTGAAATCGATGAGCATTAGGCTTAGTATTGTGTAATTCGGCCTTATGAGCCTTTAATTTATCTTAGTTTAGTTAATTATTTAGTTTGGACCTTGATTTGGATTGGGCCTTGTTAATTAGAGTCCAATCCTCATCTATTTTTTCTATTGGTTGTAATTTAGGATAGTCTCTAGAATATTGTATGTGTGACGCCCCTTATAGGATTAGGAGATGGTTTGGAGTAGTTTATGCGCCACATCCATCCCCTATATAAGGGTTATTTTATCTCTTGTAAACATAAGTCAAGTTAATCAATAAAGTTGAGAGGTTTATACCCAAATCGATTTCTTTGGCTTCATTGTTCTAGTTTGAGCAAACTTAGGGTTCTTCATCTTGTAGAGTCCTAGCAAGCAATTAGGTTGAGATAACTTAGTTGTTTGTGAATCTTGTGATCTTGAGAATTCAATTGCAGGTCTAATTGAGTGCTTAAGGCCGACGAAAAAGGAGGAATAGCCTTGTGAAGGTCATCGACATACAAGTCTAGGAGTAGAAGAAGTTTAAGTCGACTTTGGTGGATATTCAAAGGGTGGATTTGAATCTAATACAATTAGATTCGTATCACTACTCCAATCAAAGAAGATGTTGGTGTCACTACTTCATCTAGTGATGATATCACTTCTACAAGTAACACCACCCATATTACTGAAGTTATAAATAACGACATGAGTATGGGAAGTGGTGAAGAAGATAACACAAGTCTATTGCCTCATGAAGATGGTGAACACTCGGGGGGCAATGAAAATGGCGCTGAAAGTAGTAAAGATGACTGCACTGAACATGATGATGATCAACTTCACAAAGACGAAGTCGTAAATGAGGAAGTTACGCTCGGGGGACAACTTTCCAACCACTCTGACTTTGAGGAAGTTGACAGCACCATGGAAGTCACCAACTCCAAGGAAATCGAAGACTCTCCCGAAATCAAAGAATACGAAGACGATTTAGAGTCTGATAACTCTTTAGAGTCTGATGCTCAAAAATATGGAAGTCTTCTTGAAAGTAATGACGATCGGCCCAAGGAAGACTTAACCTATGAGGCTGACGTTATTGATAATCAAGATGGAAGTCTTCTTGAGGAAGATGAAGCTCATCAGGCACACGCCAACCCAACATTTGGGCAAATGAATTCTAATTCAATGGCCTTGGTGCAGTTCTTTGCCTCGCCATGCATAGAATGTCTTTAGTGCAAGACCAAAAACTACAGCAGCTCATGGAGTCGACTGCTCGAATAATGGAGTCAAATGCTCAACTTAAGGAGTTAAACGTCTTACTTAAAGAGCAAATGACTCGAGACCAAGAAAACATCCTAGCCAGGATTGAAAGGATGGAAGCAGTACCCGGGGGGCAAAAAAGATGGTGCTAAGGACTTTGTCCTCACCAAGGTCATACAAAGCACAGTGGACAAAGCCGCCCCAAGAGCAAATGCGGCTTATACAAAATTAACAAAGTTGGTAATTAACAATTTTGTTAATACAACAAGTCGGTGAAATTAAATTTTACCACCTTAAAATTATGAATTTATTTATGGCTGCCAAAAATTAATTATGATAATATTTTTAAGAAAAATTAAATTAATATTTGGCCAATTAAGGCCAAATTATCGCAACTAGGGTTCATCACCTATGCCAATTGAACCCTAGCCCTAATTCTATTAAATTAACATGAGTTATGCCATATAATACATGATTATATGCAGCAACATGTTAATTGAAAGATCTATGACAAAAATTTATTCTTAGGCTGGAATCTACATGATTTTTGCTAAGGGTTTTATGCCAATATCTTCACTAAATTAATTTGGTTCCTAAATCAAATTAATCCTCTAAATTCCAGCAGCGAATCATCATAAAATCATCATCAAAGTCGACATCTCCATGATCCTTGCCAATAAGAGCTGCGGCTTGAATTGCTTGGCATGGAGGAGGACTTTGCTTGATGATTTTTTTTGTTGTTGAAACCTTGATCTTTGGAAGCCATTGGAGCTTGAAAAATTGCATAAATGTTTTGCTAAGTATGGTACCAAGGAGAGAGATCAACGCTACTAAGGAAAAAGAGGAAGAGTTTGGCCCAAGACCAATTTCCTTATATACAAGCTCAAGTCCTTTCCTTTGAAACTTGGGGGGGGGGGGGGCATTGTTTATATCTCTATTAAGAATTGAGGGTAAATTGGTCTTCACATAAAATATACAAAGATGTATGGTCAAGATTTAATCAAACATCCTGAAGAAACTTACTTTCTGCACCACCATGATTCCGATAGAATTAGGAAAATCTTGTAATTAATGACTAAGGGCCAAAAATTAATAATTATTTAATTAATAATAATTATTCTTAATTATTCAGAATAATTATTATTAATCATCCCTTGAGTGCCGCCCCTGCCTAGGGAGATGGAATGATAGGTGATGAAGAAGTAGTTTCCTTTAATACTGCTGTCAGCCAGGGAGTCAAACAGTAAAAAGGGAAGTTGTTTGCCATCTGACCATGCGATGGAAAACATCTCATGGACTTAAATAACAAGTGAAAGTCGTTCCCTATACCCAGGGAAGGCCGCTCTGCTTTCATGAAACTGCCTCCTCATCCCCTGTACTGAGGGAGGCAGAGAGCAAGAGTTTGTCAGCAAGTGAAACACTCAAGGGAGGCACGAAATTTTACACCTCACACCCCTCACATGTGATCACTCTAACACAGTGGTCAAGCCGCCCAGCTAGTTGCACTCCCCTGGGAGGTGAATTTGCATTTTGTTCATTTAAGGACAAAAAGGCAAGATCAAGGAAATTGACCTAGTTAGGGGGTGCGGCTCAAACAGGGGGTTAGACCATGATGATCCTTGGTTCATGTGGACCATCTTGGCTAAGTTTCATCTTAAACGGACTTAAGATGAAAAACCTATGCAAGTTTTTCAGTTAAGGACAATTTGGGTTGAGAAACCACTTCACCATGATAGGGACTTCGGTTTTACTTAGAATTTTTTCCCATAAGTTTGTGGAGATAATCTAAGTCTCTTGGCCAAATTTCATCTCAAACAGACTTAGAATGAAAAACTTATGCAAGTTTTTTAGTTAAGGACAGTTTGAGGTGAGAAGTCAATTCACTATCAAGGGGAGTTTGGTTTTACTTAGAATTTTTTCCATAGTCTTATGGAGATAATCTAAGCCTACTGGTGGAAAATTAGCCTTATTGGACTAGTTTTTCATTTAAGGACAGTTTGGGGAGAGAAACCAAGTTCACCATCAAGGAGAGCTCGTTTTACTTAGAATTTTTCCATAGTTTTACGGATATAATCTAAGTCCCGTGGCAAAGTTTAATTTTAATCAGACTTAGAATGAAAAACTTATGTTAGTTTTTCATTTAAGGACAGTTTGAGATGTGAAACCTAGTTCACCATGAAGGAGGGCTCGAACCAACCCAAGATTTTTACCATGGTCTATGGCTAATATACGAACCCTACTGGTGAAGTTTGGGCTCAATCCGAGCTCGTTTGCAAGTTTTGCATTCTTTTCAGTTAAGGACAAAGTAGCTTTATCACCCCGGTTTAGCCATGGTTAATAATTAAAAGATATTTTGATGATTTGAAGAGGTAAATATGGCTAAGTCAGAGTAATTTCGTGGCTAGCTAGGGTGCTTAGTTCCAAGAGCCAGGGTCATCTCTTTGCCAATCAAGTGATTTCAGCCCATTTGAGGTGATAGAGACTACACCTGATACATCACATGCTACCTGGTACCTCATGCTACCTAGAGGTGGCAAAATGAACCTGACCCGAGAAAAACCCGCCCGAAAACCCGAACCCGAACCTTACCTGAACCCGATTGACCAGAAAAAGTCACATACCCGAATCTGCCTGAACCCGAACCCGAAAAAGCTCAAACCCGAAAAAATCAGAACCCGAAAAAACCCGAACCCGAATCCAAAAGTTTATGAAAATTTCATTTATGCCCTGTAGTTTTTCATATGAGCATGTTTAAAAGGTAATTAATAAATTGCACATAAAATTTGAAAAAGGTAATGACATTATTCATCCGGATAAAAAGGGTAAATGATCTGGCTAAAACCCAAATTGAACCCGAACCCGAATTGACCTGACCCAAATTCAACCAGAACTCGACTTAAACCCGAACCCGAAAATGGCCCGAACCCGAAAACCCGAGCCCGAACCTAACCTGACCCGCCCGTTTGCCACCTCTAATGCTACCTAGTACCATGATGGGGAAAGTTGCCTGCTATGCTATAGGTGGCGCCTCACTCTCTTCCCTCACCCTTCTATCACCTGCTGCAGCAATCAGAAGGAGAAGGAACCTTCACTGCAACTTCCTGGAAGTTTCATCCGACCAATCAAAAGAGTTCGCCTTCCTCAGCAAGTAAAGCCCACCAGATTTCAAGTACATGCCGCCCCCTATATAAAGGGATTAGTTCTCACAACACACATCTCTCACAGATCACTCATCTCACAAACTTGCTCTGCACAAAAAACCAAGCTCCGTGCTTATTTTCTATCAGGCTCCGCGCCTTTTTTCTCTTGTTCATCACGAGTTCTTACTCGTTCTTCAACATTTTTTGGTTTCAATCTTGTCTGCGGACTGAAGATTACTCCAGAAGTGTTATTTCTTTGTTTCAATCTTGTCTACGGACATAAAAACACTGTACTCTTGTTTCTCTCTCAGCAATAAAAATTAAATTCCCTTTTTCTCTCAATTTTAATCTCAATCAATCACAGCTCTTGAAGCGCTCTTATTTAGTAAATCTTGTTCTTATAGATCCAATGATTTAAATGCTCCGGTGTGACTTTGATCTACAAATCGCTCTGATCTTTTAATCTGCTGCTACGCGCACCAGATCTTGTTGTTTATTTTCTCTTTGTCAATTTCAGCAAATTGACTGGCACACCCCTATGCTGTCATTAAGAAATCTTCGCAGAAACTATTCAAAGAGATTTTTGGTGCAACACATGTTCTATCTATTTAAATAGAATATTTTAAAATTTAACGGTTGTATCAATTAAATTTAAATATCAACTTTTTTTTTTGGTGAACAAATATAAACTTTTCAAAAAGGATATAAAAGACTGAAAAAATATGTCTAACTTATACTAGATGTAAATAGGATATATACCAATGATAAATATTGACCCAAATAATATAAGATTATTTGTGTCCCCAAGGGGACACCCCCAATTGTTAAAACTTGGGATTTCTTATGAGTGGTGTCGGGTTCAAAACATGGGATGGGCGGGCTGAGATTTGGGATAGGGGAAGTAACTCCTATTATTTAGTTCATTTGAAATATCATATTCATGAGTAGCAATATATATATATATATATATATAATTATTTTTGTTGACGCAATATTAAAGCAAAAATTTTCATCATCACCGTAGGAGTACTATGTTTTTGGGCAATGATAAATTTCATTACTATTTTTGCAACAAAGTGAAAAATTCAAAATCTTTACCAAGAAAAAAGAGGATGGATCAACTTACATAGGTAACAAACTTGTTTTACATAATTTTCTAACTTAATTTAAGAGTTACAAAACCAATCGTTGGATTTTATACTCCTTTTATATGAATCATGGACATAATAACTTAAGTTAATCTCATATCATTTTCATATTGATCGAGACTTTAAGATTTTTCAATATTTTTAATATATATTAAATGTAATACAATCAAACATGTGATTACACATTTCACATTAATTTCAAATTTAACATACATGATCCATTTCAATGGAATTTAAAATTTAACAGTTGGATAAGCCAAATATACATTTTATTGAAATATATTTATAAAGTAGTGAACAAATTGTATAACTTATACCCGGTGTAAGTAGGTCCCAAATATATACAAGATCTCACGTTCCCTTTGAAATAAATTAAAAAAGCTTTGTATGGTCGGTTGAAAAAAAGTACATAGAGGTTTTCTTTGAAGGGTGGATAAGGTTTTGGACGAAACTCCATTAGATTAATTTAGTTTATTTTCAATGAAGAGGTCCTAATAAATGAGTGACACGTTGAAAAAGGCAACATATTTACTGGTTGGTGTAGTGGGTCAACGTGTCTCCAAATCAAATCAGATTAAATTGATAATAATCTTCCCAATAAGCAAATCACTTGAGAGTTGAGTTGAGACACTTATAGATAAAGAGAAATTTATAGTATTCTTTTTGGCTGATATCAAATCCGAGTATTGGTGGGGCGGGGGAAATAAAAAGATTTGGGGAGACCAACAACTTTTTGGGGAAAATGGCATGTGTCAATAATCATTCATAGTGAACTCTAGCAAGGAATCTTATCTTATAGATAGATGTGATTATATGTCAAAGCAATGTTTAACATTATTAGGCCATATGTTAGATTGGATGGAATTCTTTTCTGAGGGAATTGGATGGAATTCTATATGCACTTTACTTAATTATATGTGATTTAAGAACTATATATATTATTCTCAAGATGGTAATTGATTGTTATGGTAACATATAAAGAGAAAAATTGATCCTTCAAATAATATGAAAAGAAAAATGACGGTTGTTAATAAGTGTTCCTGAGTTCCTATTTCAGTCGATTTAAGTCTTTTTTTTTTAATGTCAAATTTGATTTGATAAAAATGATACAAAACGGTCAACGTATATATACCAAGGTATAAGATTTGATTCAGTTCAGCCCTAATTAACAAGAATGGGGTTTGCCCCAACAGCAAGATCCTACCATAACTAGATATTCCATCGCATCAAATGGGTAGGAAACACCGGTTAAGCCATTTCATGCCTCTTTGATCTTATTCAGCTAAACTATTATATTATTTTACTTGGTCACAAAATTGGTTAACATTCTTCTTTTTTCTAGGGGATTACTAAATACCGCCTCCTTTTTACTAGGTATCGCCCTCCTTTGGACAATTTTGCCCTTTCCTTCAAACTTCAAAATTTTCAATTCTCTCAAATTCTTTCAACCTTCAAACTTTCAAATCTCAATCATTCAAACAAAACAACATCAAAATTCATGGAGTAGCGACATCCGGTATGGGTAAAAGAATTTTTCGGATTGAAAGTAGTTTTTTTTTTTAAAAAAAGTAAAAAAACAAATATCTATTTATTATTAATCAAATATTAAAGTTCTCTTGCTAATATTAACATATCCATACCCATTTAAACTAAATAAATTATCCAATACTTATTAAAGGACAAAAGAAAATTAAAAGATTTTAAAAAAAAAAAAAAAACGTTTTAAA
>AWWV01015501.1:0-24001 GCA_001974805.1 Corchorus capsularis | reverse complement strand
TACTAGCAATTAAATCACAATAAATGGGGTAATCCAATTAATTGAACACATGCAAGAGTTAATTCACTTAGAAAGTATGCATCCAATCTTTGAGCAAATTAATCTAAACATATCAATCATTGCATTCGAACACATAAGTCTTACATAAGATCCAAATAGAACAAATACAAATACAAATGCAAATGCATGCAATGTCATGATAAAAATGCAAAACATAAAAGAGTTCATAACATATGATATCCTAAGGATAAGAATCATCGGCCTCTCCTTGGTCTCCTTTGACCCATGGAATCACGTAGGGTATCCTCCATTCTCTCCATGTAAGCTCTCATCTCACTCCTATGTTGTCTCATCTCTCGAACCATAAGTTGTTGAAGTTCTCTCATAGGAAGCTCTTGGAAATTTTCTTCATCAACTTCCAAGGATGGTTGTCTTGTTTCTTGTGATTGTTCAAGTCCTTGTGCATAAGTCCTTCTTTGCACATTGTACCAATGTACTTCATTGGCAACAACTCTCCTCCTTAAACCCAAATGACTTAAACAATTCACATCAATAACATTGTCTTCATTGTTGAAGCGATATTCATCATCAACTTCAACTCCTTCATTGACCAAAATCTTGCTAATCAACAATGGAAAAACAAATGTCTTATCTTCATGTGAAGAGTGAACTACTTCCCACATCCTTGAGAGTAACAACCTAGCCATTGGTATTCCATTACAATGACCTAATCCATGGCAAAGCTTGTCTACAACATAGAAGTCTTCAATGCGAAGCTTATGCTTGTTACTACTTCTAGGAATGACATTATGATGCAATAAGTAACACACAAGTCTATCCCTTGGTTCCATATACTTGACTCTTACCTCTCTACTCCCTTGGTTATCCATACCAAGAGGAATGTCAAACCTCCTCAAAGCACCATCCCTTTTCCATGTGCTCTCGGTGGCGGTCCTTTGCTCTCCATTAACATAAGTAAAATAGAACATACTACCCTCATTGTTCAAATCAAGTAAGCGGCATAGATATTCCTCATCAAGTACAATGTACTTACCTTTGACCATTATGTTGATGGTGTAGGAATAACCATCACGCTCCTTGTCCATGTTGGCATAAAATTGTTTCACCAAATTAGGATAGTAGTATCCATCTACTTGAAGAAGCGATCCCCAACCTCTATTGACAAATAATGTACTAACTCCAAATTCTTGATCAATGTTAGTTGGAAGTACTTTTTCTATAATGAAAGAGTTGTTATACCTTGCTTCATACCACTCTTGACATTCATTATCAACAAATATGGGTGGCGGCACACTAAGGTAAGGTTGTATGGTGGTTTCCTCCTCAATAGGTGCGGCTTGGGATGTTGATGCTCTTGCTCTCACTCTTCTCGACATTTTCTCGAACACTTGGTGGGCACTAAGTTACCTTGTAGGGTTTCTTGAAAAATCTTTCTTTAAAATCCAATGTAGCACTCCCCAATGCTCTAAAATGCTCCAATCAACTTCCAAACTATCTCTTATCTCCTTTCTAATCACTCCAAACAAGAATCCAAAGAAAACAACCACTTTCCCAAAACTTGATAATTTGAAAAATTGATGGATTTAATGGAAAAAGTGTTGAATGTTCAAATGGGTAAGTGTTTAAGGTGATAAAAAGATGAAAGAAATGATTTGTAAGTGATGAAGTAGTGAAATTTGAAAATTAAAGTGAGTGAGAAAAATTGAGTGGGTTTTGGATGAAGATGGGTGTTGAAGGATTTGAAGTGGGTGTTGGGTGGTATTTATTGTGTTTGAGATGGGTGATGGGTGTAGTTGAGTTGGAAGACTCGGCATGGGTGCTGTCAGCGGCACATGGGTGCTCAAGCCATCGGGCTGGGTGCTCAGGCAAAGCACCTGGGCGCCCACCCTGAGTCGGCCTCCAGCACAAGCGCTTGCGGCTGGGTGCTCAGGCAAAGCACCTGGGCGCCCACCCTGAGTCAGCCTCCAGCACAGGCCCTTGCGGCTGGGTGTTGGGGCTTTCCAGCTGGGTGCCCAGGCTTATGGCATGGGGCCCCAGCTGGGATCGGGCTTGGTCCCTTTGCTTCCAAATTTCATTTTTTGCTACCAAACTCAATTCCAACTTCAACTAAAATTGCTATCCAAAAACCTTATAAATTTCCCCAATTTCTTCAATCCAAAAACACTTGATTTTCACCAAAAATTCCACTTGATAACCATCAAAAGATTGACCTTATGTCCTTATCACTTAAGAGTCTATATGTATGAGATGCATGAGATAATTATACAATGATAATATGCATGGAAAAACATTCAATTCAAGAAAATTAATTGATATGCATCAATCATCAATCAAACATAGGAAATTGAATGAGATTAAAGTTCAAGAAAGCTTCTCTATTTTTGCAAAGTGTAAGCTCCAATGCTCTTGATGTGTGCTTCCTTTCCTTGTCTTCATTGCTCGATCGATTCCCTTGAGTTGAAAATGCAAAATTACCTATAACTAAGAAAAAGAAAATTCAAAAGAAAAGGATAGATGTTAGTGTATTGGGTTGCCTCCCAATTAGCGCCTTCATTTAATGTCTTTGGCTAAACATCCTCGTGGACTATTCTCCATTGGTGAAGGAACGTTGAGTGTGCTCCTTCAAAAGTTCCACGGTGATGTTGAGAGTGTCACTCATGGCTTTGAAAAGTTCAATTATGGCTCCATCAATTTTGACTAACTTCTCTCGTGCTTCCTTCAATTCCTTGTTGATATCTTCATGCGTGTTGTTGGAAATTTTGCCTCTTTCTCCCATCTTCCTTTGTTTTTCTTCTTGATCCAACTTGGAGGTGCAATTGCTTGAGTCAACGCTTCCAATGCTTCATATGAGTCCTTCACAGTCCTATCGAACAAGGGTATGTTGTTGATGCTATCCACAAGAAGTTGATCATCGACTTCTAATCCTTGATAGAAGCACTCGATCAAAACTTGTTGTGAAATGCCATGTTGAGGGCAATCGACACAAAGTGTCTTGAATCTCTCCCAAGCTAGGTGGAAATTCTCATCCTTACGTTGTCGAAAAGTTGTAATCCTTTGCCTCCCCTTTGAAAGTTGCTCACTTGTCATGGTTGAAGATGTTGTACCTAACTCTTTCTTTACCCACTTTTCCACTACACAAACAAAATCATTAGTTTTCAAAGATAAATTTGATGAAAGTTTGGGATGAATTACATCACCATCAAACTCCATCGTCAATGAGCCTTCAAAAACATCGATTTTGGTGTGAAAAGTCCTTAGGAAAGGCCTTCCTAATAAAAGAGGGCATTGATCCTTTGTAATTTCTCCTTCCATTTCCATAACAAAAATGTCAATAGGAAAAATTAAATGTTGCACTTTAATCAAAATGTTCTCTAGCACACCTTTGGGATGTACCAAAGATCCATCGGCCAATTGAAGAACAACATCAGTGTATTTTAAAGGACCAATTTTTAAAGTTTGATAGAAAGAATAAGGCATAACACTTAAAGATGCTCCTAAGTCAAGCATAGCATTATCAATGATAGTATTTCCAATTGAACAAGTAATTAAAAACATACCAGGATCCTTGCATTTTGGAGGTAAATGTCTTTGCAAAACAGTAGAAACTGTTGCTCCAACATTCAACTTACCTTGCAACCTTTCCTTGTTTGTACACAATTGCTTAAGAAGCCTTGCATACCTTGGTACTTGTTGAGTTGCATCAAGAAGTGGGATGTTGACCTCGACCTTTCGAAAAATATCCAAAATGTCTTGATCTTCATCTTCTTTCATTGATTTCCTTGACTTGGTTGGAAAAGGTTCCTTCTTTGAATCCAATTTGGACTTGACCACAGAAGTTTCCTTGGCTTCTCCATTATCCTTGACAAATTCAAGAATGATGGGTTCATCATCTTCAATTTTGATCTCCTTCGCTAGCACATGCAATTCTTCTTCATTCTTGCTTGTCCCTTCATCCATTGTAGACTTAGTTGGATATGGTTCTTCCAACTCCTTTCCACTTCTCAAGGTAATAGCGTTCACATTCTCCTTTGGGGGCACTTTTGATTGAGATGGGATCTTGTTTTGGCCTTGTGCTTTGAGCTCACTCACATCACTTGCCAATTGACCTAATTGCTTCTTGATGATCTCCATGGTCTCTCTCATTTGTTGCATTCCCTCAGAATAGTGTGAAGATTGCCTTGGATAATTATTTGGCCTTGCTTGGTAAGCACCTTTGTTCCCATAAGAATTGTAGCTTCTTGGAAATGGCTCTTGTTTCCTTTGAAATCCCTCTTGCATTCCTAAAGCATTGACTTCTTCAACATCATCTTCGACCAAAGTAGGGCACTTATCCGTGTGATGTCCTAATGAACAAATCCCACAAACCATTTGCACACTTGATAAGTTCGATTTGACCAAATCAGTGAGCAAAGCGATTTATTGATTTGCATCTTCAATTCGTTGCTCCAATGTAGAGGAATGGGTTGAGACTTCATTGATTCTTCTAATGTTTCCATCTCTTTGTGCACAATTCTCTCGAGTACCAAATTATTGTGTGTTGGTGGCCATGTTCTCGATCAAAGTCCAAGCATTGGTGGGAGTCTTGTCGATGAAAGCCCCTCCACTTGCAAAATCTATGGAAGATCTATCAAATGGGAGTAGACCTTCATAGAAATACTGAATAAGCAATTGTTGAGGAATTTGATGATTTGGACAACTTGAGCACAACCTTTTGAAACGTTCCCAAAACTCGTACGTAGTCTCGCCTTGGGATTGCTTAATTCCACTTATCTCCTTTCGAATGCTTGAGGCTTTATGAACATGAAAGAATTTTTCCAAAAACAACTTCTTAAGGCTCGTCCAAGAAGTGATTGAACCACTAGGCATGTAGTACAACCAATCCTTTGCACGATCCATAAGGGTAAAAGGAAAAGTTCTAAGTTTAAATTGCTCCTCAGAGATACCTTGCATCTTCATTGATGAACAAACAATTTGAAAATCTGTGAGATGTCGATGTGGATCTTCTCCAGGCATACCATGAAATTTTGGCAATAATTGAATGAATCCAGATTTGATCTCAAAATTTTCTTCATTGGTTGGATATTAAATTGCTAAGCGCTGTGTAGTCACATTTGGGGCAGCAAGTTCCCTCAAAGTCCTATTGTTGTTGTTTTCTTCGGCCATGTTTTCTCTTGGGGATTGTGATTCCAAACTTGAAGAAGAAGTGGTGGATCGTGGAGAGCTAGCTTGAGAACTTGGTGTTGACGAATCTCCTCCTTGTTCTCGAAACAAATTCTCCTTCCTTAGTGCAAAGAGTGTACGTTCAGGCTCAGAATTGAATTCTAAGTCCTTGGTACCACTACTCCTTGTATTTGGCATACAACACCTAGAAAGAACCTAAACAAAGAATCCAACAATAACAAGTAACTTGGAAAAATAAAAAGTAAGGAAAAATTAACTAAACTAAAAATTGAAAAGAAAAATAACGAAGAATATAAAAGATAAAAGTAAGAAATTCTTAAGTAATAATTCGCCTTCAATTACGTAACCTTCCCCTGCAACAGCGCCAAAATTGTGATCGGTCGTTGAACAAATCACAAGATAAATTCCCCACAAACCAATAACATATAGATTAACTACTTAGCTAGGGCAAGTAGGGGTCGAATCCACAGGGAAGGTATGAATCAAAGTTAAATCTTACAGAAGAAAATCTAACCTAGAAAAGATATTTTTGGGTTTTTCAAAATAGATTAATTAAACTAGAAAACAATTAAAAGAAATCTAAACTAAAGATTTAAAATAGAGAGTTTGAGAAAAACAATGAGTAAAAACATACTTCTTCTCCTTTAGGCAACTACTTTGATCAAGTGAATCATGGATCATGGACACTAAACATAAATTTGGCTTAGATTGCAATCAATTAAGAATCATAGATTACTTCAAATCGGTATATAGCCTAAGACGTAGACATCAACTTTCATTGAAACAAAGTAATCCTCTTAATATCTTAAACACTACATTTAAATAATTGGTATAGGAGAGGAATACTCGAACCTCCAACATGCTAAGAAGAATTAACCCGCATCTCGTTGACGATTAATCTCTATTGTTCCTAATCAAACATTCACCCTGTGAAGAATCATAGGACAAGCATTAAGATTTACTTTTCCACATGCATGATAAATCAATACCAAACTTGCCTAAGTCAATTTCCATCTCGGCCTAAAGATTTCGACAAGGTTTGATATCCCATTGAACCTAGGACTCCTAGAATTACAATTGTTACTTGGACCAACTTTAGCTTGACTCAAGCTACTTCAATCTAACTATAGCATTCATAAATCTCAAGATATGTTGTACACCAAATCAATCAAAGTATGAACACATAAGATGAAGCATAGAGATAAGAAACGTATTTAAACAGAAAAAGCTCAAATTATTAAGAACAAAAGTCTCACCAATAATTTATTGATCAAAAGTACCTAAGGAAAAGAAGTATAAAAGGTTTAGCTACTCATGGATTGCAAGCAATCCATGAGAGACTTACAATACTTGGAGGCCGGCTGCCTCCTCCCTCTCCTTGACGGTGTAAGACCTAGAAAACTAGGGCAAATTATGTAGAAGAGTATTATGAGAGTTTCCTAGGGATCTAGACTTAAAAGGGTATTTATAGAGGTGGCTTAGGGCTAATTTGGAGCTTAAACAAACCCTAAGGACGTGCTGGGCTGTTCTCCAAGTCTTCAAGCTAGTCCAAATAAGAATTTGGGCGTAATTGGATCAATTCCGCATAAAAGGCCTAGGACAGTTTCTGTCCGCTGAATTCAGGGGCATTTTCGTCCATGAAAGCGTTCGAACTGGGTTTCGACCAAAATACGAAAGTTGTAGATCTTGGAGTTAACTTTCCAACGGCTACTCATACGCCTCAAACGGAGATCTGGATCAAAAGTTATGGCCAAAATACAGAAAGGTCGCCAAATCTGGAAACAAGTGAAGAGGCTTCAAGGTGAAGACACGCATGGCTGCTGGGTGGCGCGCGCATGGCATGACCCCCGACTCCCCCTGGGCGCCCATGTGGATAGCTTGTGCGCCCAGGGCATTGCTCTCAGCCCCCATGTCGCCAGCGCCCATGTGCTTCCTGGTGGCATGTCTCGACTAGCGCTGGGCGCCCATGTGCTATGCTTGGCGCCCCATGTGGTTTGCCTTGCGACCCATGTACTCCAGTGCTTTGACACATCTTGACATGTTTTCTTGCCTTGAAATTTAACTTTGCTCCTTTGCTTCAAACTCTTGAAAATCAATCTTATGATGATAAAATTGACTCTTCAAGCTCTTCAATCACGAACATATTGGCTCCATTCTTCATCCAAATTGTCCTTGGAAAATATTTGTGTAAATAATCATCCAAAAAGGCTCCAAAAAGGTACAAAAATTGTGATTTTGCACTTTTCTTCACTTTAACACCTATAAACACAAATATACCAAATATAAGGCATAATTAAGCATAAAATACCCTAAAAGCATAGGAAAATGACCATAAAAAGATGCATAATTTTGGTCCGATCACCTGTTATAAACGGACCGTAGAATTAGGTGATTGCATCATCTTCCGTAGTCAGACTACCTGCCCTATTAAGCCGAGCGGCTTAAAATTTTTTGGAAAAAATATGAAGATGTGTTTCATAAACATGTAAGGGCAAATGTTTTTAAATCTTTAGTCTTATATGGCGTTTTATCTTATTGGAATCTAAAATATTTCTTTTGTTTTCTTTCCTTCTTTCCTCCCCCTATTCTCTTTCCTTTTGCATTTTCGCATCATCTGTAGGTCATTCATCACAATAGTAGATAGATAAGAAATGGAGGACGACGAGTGTTTGCCACCAGAGGGTCGAGTTAGCCATCCACGTCGTGTTGAAAAGTACCACCAGGAGGAGAGGGCACGGAATGGGGATAACCTATCAGAGGGATTTCAGTCTGAGTTACCGGAACAAGTAAATCTGAATTTACAACAGAATGATATTCTCCCGCTAAGAGACTTGTGGAAGTTGGTCGGGAAGGATGGTGAGTCATATATTACAAAGAAGTATGGTGACTTAAGGCCCCTCCTTTATATTGCCGTAGATGAAGTGGCAATCCGGGGAATAGTCCAATACTGGGATAGGTTTTACAGATGCTTCACCTTCAACGAGGTAGACATGGTACCCACTTTAGAGGAGTATGCCCAGTTGCTAAAATTGCCAGATTTGGATGAGGACAGTAGGGTTTTCACGAAGGCAGATAAATCCTCTACTAAGAATAAGTTGATTCAGCTCATGCGATTTAAAGATTCTCAGTACAAGTGTTATCTAAGGGAAAAAGGACTTTCCCATGGGTTTGATGCAGATTCTTTGATGGATTTTGTAAGGAAGCATCCTGGAGAAGAAAGAGGAAGGGATATATTGGCGCTCTTGATATACGCGCTAGTCCTATTCCCAAGAGCGGTGGGCCTTGTGGAAGAGAATGTAGTTTATTTGATTGACTGTGTCAAGAAGGGATATAACCCAGTGCCTACAGTTTTAGCTGAAACCATTAGGTCACTGAATTACTGCCGAAAGAAAGGACATGGAAGGTTCCATGGATGTGCACAACTCCGAACCGTTTGGTTCTCAAGTCACATTCAGTGCCTGGACAGACAGAGTGAGCGTTTGCTATAGAGAGGAAATGACCCGCTCTGGTTTTATATGGGTAGAGAGGATCTAGTAAGGAAGTCTAAAGTAGAATGGGTCAACTACCTCCGGACACTCACATCGGAACAAGTGGAGTGGGTGGCGCCTTGGTTCGAAAAGAGGAATATGATATACCGGTGTGGTAATCGCCCGTGGGTGCCTTTGTTCGGATTATGGGGAGTGGTGAGCTATGCGCCAGTGCTAGTGCTGAGACAGTATGGAACAGAACAATTCGTGCCAGGGACTCATGGTTTGAATGAGACAAACTTTGACTATGGGGATCCAAATTGAAGGGAAAAATGTGAGGAATTGTGGAAAATAATGAAAGAATTGCGAACTATACAGAGGTTTCGCCCAACCTACAATGCAACACCAGAATACCTAGAGTGGCATCGCCAACGGATCAAGGACATCCGTGTACCACCCCCCACCAACCTCGAAGCTAGACTAGGAAAAGACATGGAGGATATATTGGAAACTTTAAAGATCAGATTGCAAAGAGCAGAGGATGGTAGTGAGGCAGGACGTCTAGAGGAAGAATGCCGGAGACTTCAATTGGAAAAAGAAAAAGCTGAGAGAGAGAAGGAGGAAATGGAGGCTAAATGCCAGGAAGCAATGGATAAAGCTGATTATGAGAGGAGGCAGAAAGAAAAGATGGTGGCCAAGAATCAAAAACTCCAAGGAGACCTTAAAGAAGGGCAGAAAGATTATGTTAAGCTGGCAAAGAGGAACATCGCCAACAAAGACACAGCAAAGTTTTTCAGAGGAAGGTTAGAGACAGTCAAGGCAGAAAAGGACAGAGAAGCTGATAGGCGGGTGCAGGTGCTGAATCGTAATCTGAAGAGACTTAGGGAAGAGAATGAAAGATTTCAAAATGCTTGGGAAGCAAAAAAGTTAGAGTTGGGGTTGTGGAAACTTCAAAGGCTACTTTAGAGACAAATATGGCATATCTGCGAAGGGTCGCTCAAATCAACAAAACAGAATATGAAGAGATAGCAAATAACCTCAAGAGTTTGGAAGAGGAGTATTGGAAGGTCAATGCAGAACGCAACACGCTGCAGCATGAGAAAGATTCCCAAAGCAGGGCTTATGAAGAAAGATGTGAGCAGCTTCGTTTCTTGCTGGGAAGAATCAAGACAGGATTGCGCAGGTGGAAGATTTAAGGGACCGAGCTAGGAGGATGGAAGACCAAAGTGCAGAGATTCAGCGATTGAAGGAGGAATTGGCACGCCGAGATGAAGAGGCGAAACACCGAGAAGAGGCTATGAATGCTCAAATGGAGCAGATGAGGGGTATGCTAACACAACTAATGAAGGGGAAATGTTTGGTAGGAGATACCTAGAATGTGGAAGATCCGATGGGAGGAATGCCCGTAGCAAGTCCAGGGGCAACTAGAAAAGAGAACGAGAATACCAATCCTTTTGCGTTCCCTGCAGCATCTCATAGTTCACCATTAACGGGAATGACAACTAGGCCTACAATGTTTGATACCGCAACATCTAGCGGCATGCAATTTGCTTTCCCACTATTGGCCAGACCTGCTGTTTCTAATACCTCGATGTTTAGCGGAACGCAGTTTACCTTCCCACCAAAATCAGGAATGTCCACTGGGACCTCTAATTCACTTCCACTCAAATCTGTCGTTGCACCTGCGTCATCACAACAAGACTACTCATACCTGTTTTCACCTAGGGAAGCTGCTACTAGGTTTGTAGACTTAACAAGGGAAGATAACTCGAAAAAAGGAGCCGAAGAGGAAAAGTTTTGGCAGAGGATTGAAGGCCGAATAGAGGACAGACTAAGAAGCATGGATGGAGTACAAGACTATGGAATCCCCAATATCACAAGCACTGCTGTGGCAAAAGGGGTAGTCATCCCCCTAGAAATTCAAAATGTCAGATTTTGAAAAGTACGATGGAACAAAAAACCCTAGGGACCACGTGCTCAGTTTTCAGAACAAGATAACACCCTTTTCCACGGATGATAAGTTCCTGATGTACAGCTTCATGTTTAACTTGACTGGTTCGGCAATTACTTGGTACAATCAACTGGATCCGAAAAGCATTCAGAGTTGGAGTGACATGACTAAGGCCTTTTAGCATATTTTAGGTATCTGATGGAGTTGGCGCCCACTAGAGATACTCTGACAAATGTGTCAAGAAAACCGGATGAATCATTGACGACTTATGGTCAGTGTTTCAGAGAAGTAGCCTTGTTAGTGCCCAGACTCCCGGAAAGGGAGGTGAACTCTTTATTCCTGAGAACCTTGCCTAAGGAGTACTTTAAGGCATTACTCCCGAAGATTACAAAGTCATTCTCAAGCTTAATTGTAATTGGAGAAGCTATGGAAGCTGCAATTAAGGTGGGGTATTTAGATGAACTGGGTGATCATGCTAAGAAAGGACAAAAGAAGAAGGAAGGGGAAGCACATTCAGTAGGGGAAACAGAATACAAACACAGGAATCAGGGACAACAGTATTATCCGACGAACTATGGCTACAATTATCGGCCCCTGGGATACTACCAGTACCAGACCAACCCTTATTACACTCAGCATCCTGGGGATGTTAGTGCTGTTGGTGGTACGCCTTTTCAACCAAGGCCCCAGAACCAGCGTCCCAGCTCACCTTTGGCAATTCAACAGAAGAGTCCAGCAAATTGGTCAGGAGGAAAAGACCCGATAAAGGAAAGAGTCCCAATTATATTGAGCTTTTGCCTCAGCTATTGCAGCAAGGTTTATTAGAAAGGATACCTTTCTCCAATCCTATAAGACACCTAAGACCGCAATGGTACAATGCCAATGCTCACTGCGATTACCATTCGGGATCCGAGGGGCATGCAACTGAAAATTGTTTGAGGTTGAAATATGTTGTTCAGGAGTTGGTAAAGTCGGGGAAGTTAAGCTTTGCAAATGCGACTCCAGCTAATCCACTGCCCAATCACAGTGGGAATCAGGTGGGTATGATTGGTAAAGTTGAAACCGTTAGAAGACAAATCCAAGAGGTGGTTACCCCAATGGCCACAGTTTACAGAGCCTTAGTAAAGACAGAAATGATAGTCCCAGGGGAGTTCGGGGAGAAAGAGATGAACGAAGTATGCCCATATCATGGTCTAGGGCATGGAGTTCAAAGGTGCTATGAGTTCAGGAGGAAAGTTCAGAATTTGATGGATGATGGGAGAATAGAATTCTATGAAGAGAACAAGGAAGTGGAAGTTGATGTGATCATTGAGGAGCATGTACAACATTTCATACCAGCTTCGCCTAAGGTCAAACCTCAGCCATTTGTACCAGCGCCGCCCATGAACTCACCACATCCTTTTGTGCCAAAACCACCCACAGTCTTGCCAACCCACATGCAGAAGTCAATAGCATCGGTAGTTGTGAAACCCCCATAGCCATTTGCCTATGCAGATAGCCACCAAGTGCCATAGAAGTATGATTTCAGTGTAACTACACCATCAGGGGAAGGTAGTTCTCCTAACGTGTCAGGTGTTAGGAGAATAACCAGGAGTGGAAGGGTGTACTCACCAGAAATGGCTGAATCTGCTCAGAAAAGGAATGATGAGACTTTAGTTCCAGAGACCGGTATAAGGAGTTCAGAGGAAGTGGTCAGACCGAGGGAAGAGGAGATTGCTGAGAAGCCAGTATCAGAACATGAAGAATGTGAATTCTTGAAAATTATCAAGCAGAGTGAACACCGTGTAATCGAACAGTTGAACAGGTTACCTGCTAGAATTTCTATCCTCAGCTTATTGTTGAACTCTGAAGTACAACGAAGGGCATTGTTAAAGGTGTTGAATCAGTCATATGTATCCCAGAACATCAGTGTCGCTGACTTGGATCACATGGCAGGTAATATATCTACACATGGATTCATTGCATTTGCAGAGAAGGATATCCCTAAAGGAATGAGGAACAGCATAAAGGCATTGCATATCACAGTCAGGTGCCAAAATGTGAGCATGGGCAATGTTCTGATTGATAATGGTTCAGCTTTGAATATCTTACCCCTCAAAATGTTGAAGAGGTTGCCGGTGGATGAGGCCTGCATTCAAACTAATCATCTGCTTGTGAAAGCTTTTGATGGTACTAGGAGGAGTTTTATAGGAGAAGTGGAGATAACCATTGAAGTGGGGGGAGTGCCATTCGCCCTAGTGTTTCAAGTATTAGATATACAACATCCATCCTATTCTTGCTTATTGGGAAGGCCATTGATACATCAAGCAGGGGCTGTTCCATAAACCTTACATCAGGTGGTGAAGTTTCTTACTCCTGAGAAGTTTGTGGAAGTCAAAGAGGAAGAGGACTTTGTGGTGGCCAGTGCATCAGAATTCTCTTATGTTGAACCACCGGAAGGGTCATATGAATGCTCCTTCAGGGCCTTTGAAGTTGCAGAAACTATTCCGATGAACATGATGGACTACTCTGTTATTCAAAGAAGGAAAAGGTTTGGGAATGGACTTGCAAGGCATTACACAAGCTGTTGAAGTACCTACACATGAGGGCCCCTTTGGTTTGGGATTTAAACCAACTGCTAAGGATTGGGTAGAAGCTGAAGAAAGGATGAAACTCAAAAGGTTGGCGAGGATGGGGTACGGAGTGGAAGAGAAGAAGATGAGGTTCCCGCCTTTGTATGAGACCTTCAAGTCAGTTGGTTGGGTGAACAATGCTACATCAGAAGGAGAGTCAGGGATTGAGGAAAAGCTGCAGAATTTGGACATCAATGCTGTTATTGATGATACTCTGGAAGAACAAGATTGCCCTTGGATTCGTGAACTAGCCCCAGGAGAAGTTCTGAATAACAGGGTTGAATATGAAAGAGCTATCTTCGTTGATGATTCAGAAATGTAATCAATCTTTTATCTTAAGTACTAATACCACCTCAAGAATGTCTATGCCAATACCATGTTTAAATTTTCCATACAAAATATCAAACTATTTTATGTTCACTATTTTCTTAAAGTAACGAAATGAAATACACTCCAGAAGTTTTATCCCTATATTTTTCATCTTTATTTTACATCTTCATTATCATTCATTCATTTATTACTAGTTATATATTCTATCCTTGGTATATATATTTTGTTGCTTTATTTCTCAGGCCGACTGACGATGAATGCAAAGACGCTCGTGACGAGCCAGGGTTCGATTTCGAAAAACCGGTATTTGCCAACGAGCCTGACGATGAAGACACTGAGGACCAGGCCTTACCCCCAGACCTTTTGAGACTGGTAGAGCAGGAGGACAAGCAGATATTGCCACATAAGGAACCCATCGAATTGATTAATTTGGGGGTAGAAGAAGAACCAAGGGAGGTTAAAATTGGTACTACTTTTTCAGAAAAAGAAAAACAAGAGCTGATAGATTTGTTGAAGGAGTATGTGGATATGTTTGCATGGTCGTACCAAGATATGTCAGGTTTAGATCCAGGAGTTGCGATGCATCGATTGCCCATCAGATCAGAATGTAAGCCGGTCCAACAGAAATTGAGAAGGATGAAGGCAGATATGTTGTTAAAAATCAAAGAAGAAGTTAAAAAGCAGCTTGATGCAGGATTCTGGGGAAGAAGCCAAATACCCAGAATGGCAGGCAAATATAGTCCCGGTACCGAAGAAGGATGGAAAAGTAAGGATGTGTGTAGACAACACCGCCGGATTTTCTTTGTTTTCATTCATGGACGGGTTTTCTGGATACAATCAGATTAAGATGGCGCCAGAGGATAGAGAAAAAACTGCATTTGTCACAGCTTGGGGGGTATTCTGTTACAAAGTTATGCCGTTTGGGCTGAAGAATGCCGGGGCAACGTATCAAAGAGCCTTGGTGAACCTTTTCCATGATATGATGCACAGGGAGATTGAAGTATATGTTGATGATATGATTGCTAAAGCTCGGTCGGTGGAAGAGCATTTGTTGAATTTGAGAAAGCTCTTTGAAAGACTTCGAGAGTTTCAGCTTAAACTCAACCCGTCAAAATGTACTTTTGGGGCCACTTCAGGGAAGTTGCTTGGATTCGTAGTCAGCGAAAAGGGGATTGAAGTGGATCCAGACAAAGTAAAACCCATTCAAAATTTGCCCCCGCCAAAGAATCAAAAAGAAGTTAGAGGATTTTTGGGTAGGTTGAATTACATTGCTCGCTTCGTTTCCCAGCTGACAGCAAAATGCGATCCAATCTTTAAGTTGCTCAAGAAGAAAAATCCAGGAGAGTGTGACGGGGATTGTCAAGCTGCTTTTGATAACGTTAAGGAATATCTATCCAACCCACCAGTGTTAGTACCTCCAGTGAGAGAAAGGCCCGTGATTCTGTATTTAACGGTTCTGGAGAATTCAATGGGTTGTGTATTGGCACAACATGATGAAACTGGAAAGAAGGAGCGGGCAATCTACTACCTAAGCAAGAAGTTCACTGATTATGAAGTCAAGTACTCAGATTTGGAGAAGATGTGTTGTGCACTCGCTTGGGTAGCTCATAGACTAAGACAGTATATGCTTTATCATACTTCTTGGTTGGTTTCCAAATTGGATCCAATTAGGTACGTGTTTGAAAAGCCTGGCTTGTCAGGAAGAATCGCCAGATGGCGGGTGTTATTATCAGAATATGATATAGTGTATGTGTCTCAAAAAGCCATCAAAAGGAAGTGTTATAGCCGAATTCTTGGCCGACTGAGCTAGTAAAGACTATGAACCGGTGCAGTTTAAGTTCCCGGATGAAGACCTGATGGCAATATGCTAGGTAGAGGAAGTAAAAGAGGAGGGAGAAACATGGAAAATGTACTTTGATGGGGCATCAAACCTGTCGAGACAAGGGATAGGTGTAGTATTGATATCCCCTGAGGGTGATTACTTCCCAGCTACGGCTCGATTAATGTTCCCGGCCACAAATAATTTATCAGAATATGAAGCTTGTATTTTGGGAATTCAGATGGCGTGGGACAAAGAAGTAAAGAAGTTGGAGGTTTATGGTGATTCAGCCTTGGTAATTTACCAAATGAAGGGAGAATGGCAGACGAGGGAGCCAAAATTAGTCAAATACCGAGACCATATGATGGAATTAGTCAAATCCTTTGAGAAGATTACATTTCATCATGTACCTAGAGAAAATAATCAGTTGCCAGACGCATTAGCAATCCTTGCTTCAATGTTTAAAGTGGGCACTAATACAGAGATCCAGCCGATCCATATTCAGATGAAAGATTCCCCAGCACATGTGATGAGTGTGGAAGATGAGGTAGATGGAAATCCGTGGTATTTTGATATCCTCCAGTACATCAAGTACCAAAGATACCTAGAACATGCAACAAAAAATGACAAGAGGGTGATTCGAAGAATGGCAATAGGTTATCTCCTGGAAGGTGACACTTTATACAAGAAAAGCCGTGACCAAACGTTGCTTAGATGTGTACACTCAACAGAAGCCAAGAGGATTATAGAAGAAGTGCACAGAGGTTCATGTGGGAGTCATGCCAGTGGGCACAAGATGGCAAGGCAGATTATGAGAGCAGGCTATTATTGGTTGACATTGGAAACTGATTGTATCAAATATGTCAGAAGATGCCGTGAGTGTCAAATTTACGCAGATCAAATTCATGTGCCCCCAAATCCATTACATGTAATGTCAGCTCCATGGCCTTTCTCAATGTGGGGAATAGATGTGTTCGGAGTTATTAACCCCAAGGCCTTAAATGGGCACAGATTCATATTGGTGGCGATCGATTACTTTACAAAATGGGTCGAAGCAGCATCATACGCAAGCGTTACTCAGGCAGTGGTCACCAAGTTCATTAAGAAAGAGATTATCTGCCGATATGGGTTGCCGGAAAGAATTACCGATAATGTATCCAACTTGAATCAGGGATTAGTAGAAGAAACCTGCAAAGAATTTAAGATTGGGCACAGTAATTCAACCATTTATAGGCCTAAGATGAATGGTGCAGTGGAGGCAGCCAATAAGAATATTAAAAGGATTGTGGCAAAGATGACAGAGACATATAGGGATTGGCACGAGAAGCTTCCTTTTGCTCTTCATGCTTATTGGACTTGTGTTAGGACCTCAACTGGGGCAACTCCGTACTCTTTGGTTTATGGAATGGAGGCAGTGGTACCAATCGAAGTAGAAATACCGTCCATACGGGTATATCGAGAGACTAAATTGGAAGAGTCTGAATGGGTTCAAGAGAGATATGATCAGCTTAACTTGGTCGACGAGAAAAGGTTAACGGCTTTATGTCATGGCCAAATGTACCAAAAGAGGATGGAGCGGGCATTTAACAAGAAGGTACGCCCGAGAGAGTTAAAAGAAGGAGATTTGGTGCTGAAAAAGATCATACCAGAGCAGGGTGACCCAAGGGGCAAGTGGGCACCTAACTGGGAAGGCCCATTCGTGGTAAAGAAAGCATTTTCCGGCGGGGTATTAATTTTACAAGAGATGGATGGGGAAGAGTTTCCCAGGCCTATCAACTCCGACACAGTCAAGAAATATTATGCCTAAAAAAAACTGGGCCTAAAAAAGAAAGAGGTCGCAAAAAGAGAAATGAAATATAAGGAGGGGTGCAAGTTGAAAACCCGCAAAGGGCGACTTGGATCTATCGGGGGTCACTTGAGTTGAAAACCCGAAAAGGGCGGCTCAAGTGAAGGATGGAAAATGAGGAACTTGAGTTGAAAACCCGAAAAGGGCGACTCAGGTGGAAGATGGAAGGACATAGTGTGTTGGCATTACACTTCAAGAAAATCTCTTAGGGTCAAAAGGGTAAGGATCTGGTCCAGACTGAGTTGGGTAAGGCAACATAAACCAATTTCGAAGAACCTTCGGCAAACGTCACAAAACTGTCGTCGGAGTATTCATCGACATGAGGTTCTATCTCTTGAGCATGTTTTATTAGTATATGTATTAAATTCCTTGTTACATAAGTTTATCTATTTCTGTTTGTACACATTGCTTTATTAATGAAATTTCGAAGTCTTTAGTCAAATTTGTTTTCTTTCTGCATTACAAATATTGGTTTTGTTTTTCAAAATTTGTTTAAAAATAAATTACTGAAAACAGACATGGGAATGGTCGCTTTTAATTGTTCAAGAGGAGGTATTAGTAAAAGATATAAAGGAGCATAAATCATTACTCGGGGCAAAGGATTTGAAAGGAATAAGAGTAAAGTATCGGTAATAGTGGGGGGAAAATGAGACCAAGAGAGATTAAGGTTGCAGATGAGGGCTTGGAAGAGGAAGTCTAAAGCCAAGAAGTCAAGAGGAACACAAGGAAGCTATATATGGCTACTGATTAATTTGGCAAAAGAAATATATTCAAACCAAACAATGTACATTTCGCATTACACTTATCATCAGCATACAACATTGCATTAGCACTCGGCAGTGCATCGCCATTCTAATTTCCATCAAAGCGTACTTTTCAAAGAAAATTTTCAGGAATTCAGATGACTCGGTATAGCATCTTCAAAATTGGCTTCAGATGATTCAGTGTGGTCCTTCCTCAAAGATTTTAGCAAATAAGGTTTTCGTAGCCTTCAATGAAAAGGAGTGTCTACGTCTTTGCGCACTTCCTAATTCTCAAAAAGTATGCAAACTACTTCTTTGCAGACTTCCCGATAGTTAGAAAGCACGCAAAGAGGGGCAACTGTAGACACCTATTTTTTGTCATGTATCCTTTAATTTAAATTAATTCATTTCTTATTCGGTATTAGGGTCGCCCAAGGGTATTTTGGTCATTTTTGCACCCATGGGCATTTTGGTCATTTTTTCACCCAGGGGCATTTTGGTCATTTTTGCACTCAGGGGCATTTTAGTCATTTTTAAGTCCACCTTCAATTTAAATTAGCTAATTCATTTAGATTATCTAGATTGCATTGAAAAATTGAAAGAATCTTAATGTATACTTTTGGAGTTTTTGCATATTTTCATTTAGTGATTTGGCATTATGGTGTTTTCAATTAGTATTGTTGCATTTTTCATTTAGTAATTTAGTATTGTTACACTCAGTAATTTAGCTTTGTAGTAATTTAATCCGGTTTAGTCCATGGGTTAACTAACCCTCAATTTAGTATTTAGTTAGGCATTGCATAAATGGGATTTGTATTTTGATTACTAAAACACTTTTTTTTACTTGGCATGTCTAATTAATTTCTCTAAGTCAAATACCATAATTTAGAATACATCTTAGAATGTGAAATAATTTCATATGGCATAACAACTTGCATTACATGCATATCATCATACGTCACTCACACTCAGAGTTTGAAAATACAAAAAAAAAACAAAAAAAAACCATTTACATTTTACATTTTGCATTAGCACTCACGGATAGGTTTTAATTTACATGCCTAGTTATCAATTGTTTTCCTCTGGTTTGTCCTTTGAACATTTTTCTTGCCTTTCCTTCTTTCTCCATGGCCGCTTCAATGGTTTACAAGCACAACAATCCCAAAGGCTGTGACCTCATAACTTGCAAGAGGGAATAAAAAAATGGAATGCTTCCCAAGAGAATAGAAGCATGCACACTATTAGTTAGTGTACACACCAAATGAGTTGATTGAATATATATATGCGCTTGGGAAAAGGAGCTTTAGGGCAACATGAAGCACGAGGAATGAGATTTGGCCTCGTTCTCGAATTGTCAATGAAGCCACAAGGAGGACAAAAGCAAATGTATTAGCAACAGGTATGAGAAAGTGCAAGGAAAAGCTAAAAATGGGAAACATATTAGAATGAAAAGCTACATGATGAGTTACAGCAAGCATGGAAAAGGAAACATCAAGGCCAATCAGCAAGGTTAAAAGATAAATGTGCAAGGCAACCTACAACTCAGAGCAGGACTATGGCAATTGTAAGGCATGAAGGTTCAAAGCAGGAAGTACAATGATTTAAGAGCAAGGCAGAAACTGAAAATGCCAGCAAATAGAGCTCAAAATGGCAAGGTCAATTCAGCTAGTCATTTATTCAGTACAGTCTCAAGCAGTTACATAATACCATTAAAGATGTCAATGGCTGCATCAAGCAAACATGCCACTATACTGAAGCTACATGAATATTCGTTCCTATGAGCAGTGAGCACAAGGCAATAATCAAAGTCACCAATGTAATTCAAATACAGATACAATGCAGACTTGCAATACAGACTCTAAAGGTCAAACAAGACTTGCTTTTCAACATCCAAGCACAAGCTCAAGTAAAGATCAATTCAGCAAAAACAGGACATTCACATTAAGCAACATTTAGTCTCAGTCTCAATTCAATAAAGATCAATACACCAATACACACTGCATTCAATTTGCCCTCAAACTTAATTCAAGCACAAACTCAATTCAAAGTTCTTTCAAAACACAGAACAAGAACAGTGCACCGTGTATATTAGGCAATAAAAGATTCTAGTGTTTTTTTAAAAGAAAAATAGGAAACATACTGATGCGCCAAGGGCTTATCATGGCTTAGAAGAACACATTGGAGCCAATGGAGATCATGAAGATGTCATCGATGCTAGCTTGGAGGAGCATGGAGATGGAGGCACAAGTGACCGGTCATCGCTTGGAGAAGCCGCGCAACACCGGCCACAAGACCGGCCACGCGACATGGACATGTCCAACCATCACCGGCCACGCGACATGGACATGGCCAGCTACAACCGGTCAAATGACTCGGCCATGCCCGGCCACAACCGGCCACACGATCCTTTGTCTATGCCGTTGGGTCCAATCACAAGGGCTCGGGCTAAAAGGTTTAAGGAAGCTTTGGTGGGCTTTACAAGATCTCATCTTGAAGAATTGAAGACCATTGAAGACTCATTGGGCCGATTTGAAGATCACACAACAAGGAATATTCCAAACGATTCCATGTTGTGCACCTTGTTATCCATCGATGAGCATTAGGCTTAATATTGTATAATTCGGCTATTGGGCCTCTATTCTATCTTAGATTAGTTATTTATTTAGTTTAGAAGACATTGGGTTGGGTCTTGTTTGACTAAGTCCAATCCTTGCTTAATTATGTAATGTTATTTACTTTTCCTAGTAGGACAAGGAGTAGGCTATTTCCTTGTTCCTTCCTTTATGTAATGTTTTCCTTTTAGTTTTAGGAGAAGGGTTATGCGTTCCCTATATAAAGGAACCATCCCCCTCTTGTAAACATAAGTCAAGTTAATCAATAAAGTTGAGAGGTTTATACCCATATCGATTTCTTTGGCTTCATTGTTCTAGTTTGAGCAAACTTAGGGTTCTTCATCTTGTAGAGTCCTAGCAAGCAATTAGGTTGAGATAACTTAGTTGTTTGTGAATCTTGTGAACTTGAGAATTCAATTGCAGATCTAATTGAGTGCTTAAGGCCGACGAAAGAGGAGGGATAGTTTAGTGAAGATCATCGACATACAAGTCTAGGAGTTGAAGAAGTTCAAGTCGACTTTGGTGGATATTTAAAGGTTGGATTTGAATCTAATACAACTAGATTCGTATCAATTGGTATCAGAGCATAGGTTGTCATCTTCAATCGGTATCAGAGCATAGGTTGTCATCTTCAATCGGTAAATCTATCCTTCTATACATCAATCATCACATTTTCATCCATCACAACACACCCAAACACTCATCGCACCACCTTCTTGAAAAAATTCAAAAATTCAGAAACTTCAAAAATTCATAGCCGATTCATCTTGCATCGTTTTTCTTTGAAATTTCAGATTTGAGTCTCTCATAACTAGTAGTTATATCGAAAAATATAAAAAAAATAAAATAAAATAAAAAATTTTCGACCAGAAACTTGTGATTTTTGTTCTGGATTCGTTTGAGCTCGGAAAGCTGTGAAATTTGAGCTTTAGCCTTATTTTGGTTTGATCTTTCTGGGAAAAATATTGAAAAAAATCAAAAAAATATGTGCTGTTATCGAATTTTTTCCAGGAACTAGGGTTCTTAGTTTGGGAAATTTGGGGATTAGGGTTTTCTTGTGCAATTGATTTGATTTAGTTGAAATTAGCCCTAATTGATTGTGAATTGGGATCCTTGGATTGCTTTTGCTGTTAATTGTGATTTGATTTGAAGAATTTCAGGTTACAAACCCTATTGGATTCAAGTGTAACAAGTGGTACTAGGGTTTATGCTAATCGATTGATATTGTGGTTGTGCTTGAATTGAGTTTTTGTGCAGCAACTTTGGAGAAGAATTTCGACATAAGGAGCCTGCATTAAGTGGTTTGGTTTGGTTTAAGATCACTTTTCCTTGATTCACAAATAACTTTGCTACTAATTGTTTGTTCCTCAAGTAGGTCACGAGAAGAAAGGAGTGCTCTAGGAGTTGCTCTTATTAGACCTATTGAAGCTAGTAAAAGGCAAATCTTGTGAGATCATTAAGAGAGTAGTGGACCGCCAATCCATAGGACTTGAGTACAAACACTAGAGCACAAGTCAAAGGTATAAGCACACACACATTTGTGAGGATTTTTATTACTAATCTTTGTTCTTTTTGTAGATACAATGAGTGATAGACAAGAAGAGCAAAATCAAGGAGGGAATACAAATGCCATGTTGCAACAAATCATACAACAACTTGGCACCATGACAACAAGATTGGAGGCATTGGAAACTCGAAATCCGCAAGCTCAACAAGGAGCTAATGCCGCAATCAACAATGAGGATCATCCTCCACCACCGAGGCAAATTGCTAGAATCGATCCCATGGAGAGACTAAGGCAACAAGAACTTGGTGGACAAGCTCACAATGAAAACATGCGGCCTAGGAGAGGAATTGAAAGAGAGGAGCCTAAGGACAACATCAAATACAAAATCCCTAAATTCAATGGGAGAGGGTCTCCAGCCGATTACTTGGAGTGGGAGTCGAAATTGGATATGTATTTTGACTACTATCCACATGCCGAGCCAAAGAAGGTACAAATTGCTACTCTTGAATTCACGGAGAATGCTTTAAATTGGTGGAATCAATTGGTGCAAACAAGAAGAAGAAACTTGGAAGGGCCGATCAACACTTGGTTGGGTCTAAAGAGTTATATGAGGAAGAGGTTTGTTCCAAGCTTTTACACTAATGGTCTTTACCAAGAGTTGCAATCTTTGAGACAAGGAACTAGGAGTGTTGATGAATACTACTCCGAGATGATGTTGTTGATGTCAAGGGCCGAGATCGATGAAGCTCCACAAGCTACTATAGCTAGATTCTTGGCGGGATTGAATAGAGAAATTCATGATATAGTGGAGATGCAACAACACTATGAGGTTGAGGAGTTGCTTCAACATGCTTTGAAGGCCGAAAGCCAAGTAAAAAGAAATAAGAAGAACTTTACATCATCATCAAGCTCATGGAAAACTCCAATCAAGAAGGATGACAAGTCATCAAAGGAAAAGGAGTTAGCGCAAAAAGGTACCCCTAAAACCGATTCTAAATCTTCATCAAGCTCATCTTCAAAGAATCATGTCAAGTGTTTCAAGTGTCAAGGCTTTGGACACTATGCTAAAGATTGTGTTAACAAGAAAGTGTTGTTCGTGAATGAACAAGGAGAAATCGAAATTGAAGATGAAGAGATTACCCTAGGATCTAGTGGTGATGGAGATGATGAAGGAGATGCGCATGATGATAGTGATGATGGTGTCGGTTTTGCACTTAAGAGTTTGGTTGCTAGGAGAACTTTGAGTGCTTATGTGAAAAACGATGTGAACAATCAAAGGGAGAACTTGTTTCATACTAGGATGTATGCGAATGGGAAGCCTAGTAGTGTGATTATCGATGGTGGGAGTTGTACAAACATAGCTAGTATTTATTTGGTGAAGGAGATGCAATTACCCACTACACAACACCCTAAACCTTATGGCTTGGGTTGGATCAACGATAAGGAGGAAATTAGGGTTAACAAACAAGTTTTAGTTTCTCTTTGTTTGGGCAGGTACAAAGGAGATGTATTGTGCGATATCTTACCCATGCAAGCATGCCATGTACTTCTTGGGCGACCATGGCAATACGACAACAAAGTTCAACATGATGGTGAGACGAACCAATATACTCTCATGTGTGGTAAGAAGCCCTTTACCTTTATTCCATTATCACCTCAAGAAGCTTTAAAAGATCAATTAAAATTGAAAGAGGAGTTTACTAAGATGGAATCCGATTATAGGGCTAAAGAAAAGAATAGACATGCTAAGTTAGATGTAAGTTGCGATTTAGTTGAAAAGCATGCTAGTTCTAAGAAAGTTGTTAAGGAGTGTATGTTAGCAACTAAGAGTGAGATTAAAGAGGCTTTGAATGATAATTCTGTTTTGATCTTGCTTTTGTTTAAATATACACTTGTGAGCACTAACCACTTG
>AWWV01015500.1:0-17870 GCA_001974805.1 Corchorus capsularis | reverse complement strand
TTCTAAAATCTTCATCGAGTTCATCTTCTAAGAACTATGTAAAGTGTTTCAAGTGTCAAGGATTTGGACACTTTGCAAGGGATTGCGTTAACAAGAAAGTCATGCTTACTAATGACAATGGTGAAATCGTAAGTGAAGATGAGTATATTGCACTTGGATCAAGTGGAGATGGAGATGATGAAGTAGAGGTACAAACCGAAGATGATGATAGTGATGGCTCAACACTGGCGCTCTTGAATTTAGTTGCAAGGAGAACTTTGAGTGCCTATGTTAAAGGAGATGTGCAAAATCAAAGGGAGAATTTGTTTCATACTAGGATGTATGCGAATGGGAAGCCTAGTAGTGTGATCATTGATGGAGGAAGTTGCACAAATATAGCTAGTGTGTATTTGGTGAAGGAGCTTGCGTTATCCACCCCTAAACACCCTAAACCCTATAGTTTAGGATGGTTCAATGATAGAGAGGAGATTAAGGTTAACAAGCAAGTTTTAGTTTCTCTTTCTTTGGGCAGGTACAATGGTGAGGTGCTATGTGATGTACTACCAATGCAAGCATGTCATGTTCTACTTGGTCGTCCATGGTAATATGACAACAAGGTCCATCATGATGGTGAAACAAATAAGTATTCCTTTATGTGTGGTAAGCGTCCTATTACCTTGATTCCTTTATCACCTCAAGAAGCTTTAAAAGATCAATTGAAATTGAAAGAGGAATTTGCTAAGATGGAATCTGATTTTAGGACTAAAGAAAGTTGTTAAGGAGTGTATGTTAGCAACTAAGAGTGAGATTAAAGAGGCCTTGAATGATAATTCTGTTTTGATCTTGCTTTTGCTTAAATATACACTTGTGAGCACTAACCACTTGGAAAGCGAGCTTCCAAGCAAAATTGTTTCTCTTTTGAGTGATTATGTAGATGTGTTTCCTGAGGAGATTCCTAGTGGTTTACTACCAATTAGGGGGATTGAACATCAAATTGACTTCATCCCTGGGGCGCAAATTCCAAATAAGCCAGCTTATAGGACAAATCCTGATGAAACAAAGGAATTGGAGAAGCAAGTTGGAGAGCTACTTCAAAAAGGGTTTGTGCGTGAGAGCCTTTCTCCATGTGTCGTTCCTGTGTTGCTTGTTCCTAAGAAAGATGGAACTTCGAGAATGTGTGTTGATTGTAGGGCAATAAACAACATCACGATAAAGTATCGTCACCCTATTCCTAGATTAGATGATATGCTTGATGAATTGCATGGTGCTTGCTTATTTTCTAAGATTGATCTTAAGAGTGGCTATCATCAAATTCGCATGAAAGAGGGTGATGAATGGAAAACTGCCTTTAAAACTAAATTAGGATTGTATGAATGGTTAGTTATGCCTTTTGGATTGACTAATGCACCTAGTACATTCATGCGATTAATGAATCATGTTTTAAGAGCTTTTATTGGCAAGTTTGTGGTTGTTTATTTTGATGATATTCTTGTGTATAGCCGAAACCTAGATGAGCATGTTAGGCATCTAAGATGTGTGTTAGATGTACTTAGGGTTGAGAAGTTGTATGCTAACCTTAAGAAGTGCACCTTTTGCACAAACAAGCTTGTTTTTCTTGGTTTTGTGGTTTCATCGCAAGGTATAGAGGTTGATGAAGAAAAGATCAAGGCAATCAAAGAATGGCCAACACCCACCAACGTTGGACAAGTGAGATCTTTCATGGACTAGCCGGATTCTATAGGAGGTTTGTTAAGGACTTTAGCACCTTAGCCGCCCCTATTACAAGTGTTATGAAGAAGAATGCACCATTTAAGTGGGGAGATGAACAACAAGAAGCATTTGAGACGTTGAAGGATAAACTAACTAATGCTCATTTGCTTGTTTTATCTAACTTTAACAATACCTTTGAGATTGAATGTGATGCATCAGGGGTTGGAATTGGAGTTGTTTTAATGCAAGGTGGGAAGCCCGTCGCATACTTTAGTGAGAAATTGAATGGGGCTGCATTGAACTATCCAACCTATGACAAAGAGTTGTATGCTCTTGTGAGGGCGTTGCAAACGTGGCAACACTACCTTTGGCCTAAGGAATTCTTGATTCATACGGATCATGAGAGCTTAAAGTATTTAAGAGGCCAACAAAAGCTAAACAAGAGGCATGCTAAGTGGAGCGAGTTCATAGAGAGCTTTCCTTATGTTGTGCGATACAAACAAGGTAAGGAGAATGTGGTAGCCGATGCTTTATCAAGGAGGTATGCCTTGCTTTCCATGCTTGATTCTAAGTTTCTTGGTTTTGAGTATATTAAGGAATTATATGCTAGTGATGCTTACTTTAGTGAAATATTTAAAGCATGTGAAAATTCTGGTTTTGGAAAGTATTATAAGCATGATGGATTTATGTTTAAAGAATCTAGATTGTGTGTGCCTTCTTGCTCATTGCGCATATTGCTCTTGAGGGAATCGCATGAAGGGGGTTTAATGGGTCACTTTGGAGTTGATACAACATATGATATATTGCATGAACACTTCTTTTGGCCTAAGATGCGACATGATGTAGGAAAGTATGTTGCTAGTTGCATTGTTTGTTTGCAAGCTAAATCTACATCTAAACCGCATGGATTATACACTCCTTTGCCTATTCCTCATGAACCATGGACTCATATTAGCATGGACTTTGTGTTAGGTTTACCTCGTTCTAGGAGAGGTAAAGATTCTATCTTTGTGGTTGTTGATAGGTTTTCTAAGATGGCACACTTTATTGCATGTACTAAAACGGATGATGCATTAATGTAGCTAATTTGTTCTTTAAAGAAATTGTTAGACTACATGGAATGCCTAGGACGATTGTAAGTGATAGAGATGCTAAGTTCTTAAGTCACTTTTGGAGAACTTTATGGGCTATGTTAGGAACTAAGTTGTTATTTTCTACTACTTGTCATCCTCAAACCGATGCTCAAACCGAGGTAGTTAATAGGACTTTGTCGACTTTGCTTAGGGCCTTAATTAAAAAGAACTTAAGAACTTGGGAGGATTGTCTACCTCATGTCGAATTTGCATACAATAGAAGCATACATAGCACCACTGGATATTCACCTTTTGAAACTGTGTATGGCTTTAATCCTTTAACCCCATTGGATTTGTTGAGTTTACCTTTAAAAGTGCAAGTCGACATGGATGGACAAAGGAAGGCCGATTATGTTAGAGAGCTTCATGCTAGGGTTCGAGCTCAAATTGAGAAGAAGACACAACACTACATGAAGAATGCTAACAAAGGGCGCAAGGAAGTCATCTTTGAACCCGGGGATTGGGTTTGGTTGCATCTAAGGAAGGAGAGGTTTCCTGAAAGGAGAAAGTCTAAGCTCTTACCTCGTGGAGATGGTCCATTCCAAGTCTTGGAGAGGATCAACAACAACGCCTACAAGCTATATCTTCCTAGTGAATATGGCAATGTAAGTGCTACTTTTAATGTTTCAGACTTATCCTTGTTTGATAGTGATGCAGATTTGAGGATAAATCCTTTTCAAGGGAGAGGGGATGATGCGCCAAGGGCTTATCATGGCTTAGAAGAACACATTGGAGCCAATGGAGATCATGAAGATGTCATCGATGCTAGCTTGGAGGAGCATGGAGATGGAGGCACAAGTGACCGGTCATCGCTTGGAGAAGCCGCGCAACACCGGCCACAAGACCGGCCACGCGACATGGACATGTCCGACCATCACCGGCCATGCGACATGGACATGGCCGGCTACAACCGGCCAAATGACTCGGCCATGCCCGGCCACAAGATCCTTTGTCTATGCCGTTGGGTCCAATCACAAGGGCTCGGGCTAAAAGGTTTAAGGAAGCTTTGGTGGGCTTTATAAGATCTCATCTTGAAGAATTGAAGACCATTGAAGACACATTGGGCCGATTTGAAGATCACACAACAAGGAATATTCCAAACGATTCCATGTTGTGCACCATGTTATCCATTGATGACCATTAGGCTTAATATTGTGTAATTCGGTCATTGGGCCTTTTATTCTATCTTAGATTAGTTATTTATTTAGTTTAGAAGACATTGGGTTGGGCCTTGTTTGACTAAGTCCAATCCTTGCTTAATTAAGTTAAGTATTTACTTTTCCTAGTAGGACAAGGAGTAGGCTATTTCCTTGTTCCTTCCTTTATGTAATGTTTTCCTTTTAGATTTAGGAGAAGGGTTATGCGTCCCCTACTACTATATAAAGGGACCATCCCCCTCTTGTAAACACAAGTCAAGTTAATCAATAAAGTTGAGAGGTTTATACCCACATCGATTTCTTTGGCTTCATGGTTCTAGTTTGAGCAAACTTAGGGTTCTTCATCTTGTAGAGTCCTAGCAAGCAATTAGGTTGAGATAACTTAGTTGTTTGTGAATCTTGTGATCTTGAGAATTCAATTGCAGGTCTAATTGAGTGCTTAAGGCCGATGAAAGAGGAAGGATAGCTTTGTGAAGATCATCGACATACAAGTCTAGGAGTTGAAGAAGTTCAAGTCGACTTTGGTGGATATTCAAAGGTTGGATTTGAATCTAATACAACTAGATTCGTATCACATACCATAGCAGGAGGTTTATTGGTCAAAAGGTCAGCGCCAATGGCCTTTGCTGATGTGGCCAACTTCTATAGGCTCCAAGCAGGTATCGTTTAGCCACCTCAGCACCTCAGACAAAAAATACCCGTGAATCAATTGTGAGCTAAACTAAGGGAGAAAAGCAAACAAAATAGGGGAAAAATTGCTCACCTGTCAATGAAGACAAAAGCAACAAAAGGAAGAAATAACAGAGAAGTTGCTCAGCCAGCTAATTTTTGAGCCTCACGTGCCCCATCAAGCTCCACCTGCTCACAAAAGACAAGGGGAAATAAAAAGCAAAATTCAGAAAAATAGAGGACGGTCAGATGGTTAAGAATGAACGATGGAGATCAAAGGCTTGGGGAGTTTATATACCCATTTCAGAGAAGTTAAAGGGGACGGTTTTTCTTTCGGAAAAGAAATTGGGGGGGGGGGGGGAAGCAACTAGGGTTTTGAGTTCTTAAAAATCTTAGGGCTTTTTTCGAAAAATTAAAAAGAGAACAGGAGGAAAATCTTCGAAGAAGGCTTACCTAGTTCTGGGATTTCATCCCAAGTCGTGAAGGAAGCCCGAAATCCCCTATTCTTTTTCTCTTAAAACTCTTCTTCAAAAAAGATTGTTTTTTCGGGTCTCATGGTTTGTTAGCCATAGATTTCGTTTTTTTTAGGAAAAGGAGGTTACTTTCGTTGTTGATTAGTGATTGACGGTGGAAAAACTTGGTTTCGCCGTCGGTAGTGGTGAAAGCGGCGCTGCATAGGGGAGTTAGGGTTTGGGTGAATCAGAAAGAGGGAGGAAGAAGAAGGGTGAAGCCTATATAAAAGGATTCCGAGAGAATTTGAAGTTTAAGGAGGTAAACTTCTCATTTCTTCTAATTTAGCCCTTTTTCGAGTCAATTATGTCTAATAGCTTATATTTTAGCTCATATAAATCTTCATATGTGATATTTGATTCGATTAAGTCCCTGCGGTTTCACCTTTTGTTCGATTTGATCTTCTGTAAATTAGATTTACAATAAAAGTTAAATCTTTAATTGAAAATTGGAATTTTTAGGAGTGTGGAGTGGTGAAAATGTGATCTTGAGCAAAAAGTTGAAATTTTTAATTGATTTATATAATCTTTATGCTAAAAGATTGAATTTTTAAGTAATTAGTTTATAAAGATTTAACCTTTTGAATAAAAGATTGAATTTTTAAGTAATTAGTTTATAAAGATGTAACCTTTTGAATAAAAGATTGAATTTTTAAGTAATTAGTAAATAATAAAAATGTCACCTTTGAGCAAAAGATTAAATTTTTAAGTAATTAGTAAATAAAAAATGTAACCTTTGAACAAAAGATTGAATTTTTTAAAAAAAGTAATTTGTGAATAAAATGTTACCTTTGAATTAAAGTTTGAACTTTTAGGCCATTAGCTTTTGAAAAATAAATGTCCGGAAGGCAAGATTAAGTTAAGATGAGATTAAATTAAATTTAAGACTCAAGTATATGTTAATCAAGTTTAAACCTTTTTAACTTTGTACTTGGGCCTTGAATTTGTTGTTGGGTCTTCAAATAGTTTAGATGGGCTTAGCTAAATTTTGTGATGGATTTAATCAATATGTTTATTTATTTGGTCTTTGTTTCGTTGCTCTTTGGACCTTCATACTTGTTTATGTGAAACCCATTCCATGTCTAATTGAGTTATATTGACACGCTTGGATTTCCATTATATTTGGGCCTTGTACTTGGGCAATATTTGAGCTTGGAAGTCTAGCTATCGTAGACTGGCCTAAGTTTAAATAAAATTAAGGTTTAGAATTTAGGAATAGTTGCATGTGCATCCATACTTAAATTTCTTGATTATATTGTTGTTGCTATGATCATAAGACTAAATTAAAATGACTCCTGTGAAGGGAAAGGAGAGCGGCTCATTCATGCGTGTCTGAGTTTGCTCGAATTCTTCTTGAGGCTTTGAAATTTCCAGAGGTCCTTTACCATTTATTGGGAGGCGGTCGAAGGTGTTCCTCGTATAATTAATGTGTAATGAAGTTCAAAAGGGAATTCCATGCATCATATGCATCCATGCATTCAAGAATCTAGTATATTAATAAATTAAGAACAATTAAGGAGAAATCTAAAAGAGGAAAAGAAAGAAATTGGGATCAGTCAGAAAAAGTAAAAAGGGGCAACAGTAATTAAGTAAAAAGAGATTAATCAGAGACAATGTAATAGTAATCAGTAAATCAGTAATTAAGTAAAAAGAGATTAATCAGAGACAAGGTAATAGTAATCAGTAAATCAGTAATTAAGTAAAAAGAGATTAATCAGAGTCAATGTAATAGTAAATCAGTAATTAAATAAAAGAGATTAATCAGAGTCAATGTAATAGTAATCCGTAAATCAGTAATTAAGGCAAGGTAATAGTAATCAGTAAATCAGTAATTAAGTAAAAAGAGATTAATCAGAGTTAAGGTAATAGTAATCAGTAAATTAGCAATTAAGTTAAATCAGTGGGTAATCAACTTAATTCGGTGTAATTAAGTAATTTGGTAAACAACTTAATTCGGTGTAATTAAGTAAATTGGTAATTTGGTAAGCAACTTAATTCAGTGTAATTAAGTAAATTCGGTGTAATTAAGTAATTTGGTAAACAACTTAATTCGGTGTAATTAAGTAAATTGGTAATTTGGTAAGCAACTTAATTCGGTGTAATTAAGTAAATTGGTGATTAAATTAAGTAATTTGGTAAACAACTTGATTCGGTGTAATTAAGTAATTTGGTAAACAACTTAATTCGATGTAATTAAGTAAATTGGTGATTAAATTAAGTAATTTGGTAAACAACTTAATTCGGTGTGATTAAGTAAATTGGTAATTTTGTAAGCAACTTAATTCGGTGTAATTAAGTAAATTGGTTAACCTAGAAGGATTTTGATTCTAGGTATCCGGATTTCGCTTCAGAACCTAGAAATGTTCGCCTTGGACTTGCATCTGATGGGTTTAATCCGTTTAAGACAATGAGTAGTACCTACAGTACATGGCCAGTCGTCTTAATTCCTTACAATCAAGCACCTTGGATCAGTACGAAACAATCTTCTTTCATCTTGTCTATGATAATTCCAGGGGAGAAAGGTCCGGGGGATGACATCGATGCGTATTTGCAACCTCTCATTGAAGAGTTGAAGCAATTATGGGATGGAATCCTTACTTATGATGCAACACGAAAACAGAATTTTCACCTCCGTGCTGCATTATTGTGGACCGTGAATGACTTCCCTGCTTATGCTAATTTATCCGGATGGAGTACTAAAGGTCGTTTTACTTGTCCCTGTTGTGCGGACGAAACATGTTCCAATTGGTTGAAGCATGGTAAGAAGTTTTCTTATTTGGGACATCGGAGGTGGTTGGAGGCAGGCCATCCTTTTAGATCGCAGAAGCGTACTTTTGACAACACGACGGAATTACGGGAAGCACCTTTGATTACCTCTGGATCCGACATCTTGGAGATGTTGAATGGTTGTGAATTCTCGTATTACAAGGGGAAAAAAAGAGAGCTGCAAAAAGAAGAAGAACTATCGAAGATGATGGCGTTTCTACTCAAATTGGAGGTGGTGATGAGGGTGTTAGCTCAAATGAGGCATCTCTGTGGAAAAAGCGGAGTATTTTCTTTGATTTGATTTATTGGGAGCACAATCTACTGCGTCACAACCTGGATGTTATGCATATTGAAAAGAACGTCTGTGATAACATCCTCGGCACCATTCTTGACATGGATGGCAAATCAAAAGACGATCTAAATAGTCGTCTTGACTTAGTTGAGATGGGAATCTGACCTGATCTTCATCCCCAATTGGATCATAATGGAAAGAAAAGCATTCCTCCGGTCGTATATGCCATGTCTAAAAAGGAGAAGGAGATCTTCTGCCAAATTTTGAACGACGTCAAGGTTCCGGATGGTTTTTCCTCAAATATATCAAGATGTGTGAATGTCAATGACCAGAAACTGTATAATTTGAAGTCACATGATTGTCACGTCTTAATGCATGACTTACTTCCAATAGCCTTACGGTCATCAATGCCGAAGAGAGTGACTATAGTCATAATTGAGCTTTGTAACATATTCAAAGCTCTCTGTGCTAAGGTTCTCAAGGTAGATGAGCTGGACAAACTTCAAGAATGCGCCGCATTGGCTTTATGCAATCTAGAGAAGGTGTTCCCTCCTAGCTTTTTCACTATAATGGTGCATTTGGTTATTCACTTGCCATTACAAGCAAAACTTGGTGGACCGGTTTCTCCTAGGTGGATGTATCCGGTAGAAAGGTACTACTCCAATTTCCAGAAAGTAAGTTATTTATTTTCAATACTATGGAAAAAATTTAACTTGTATTATTATTTTTGTAGGTTCTTAGGTAAGTTGGGTGCCTACGTGCTAAACAAACGGTTTCCGGAAGGTTCAATTGCCGAAGGTTACTTAGCAGAGGAATGCATGACATTCTGTTCTAGATATCTTGAAGGAATCGAAACTCGATTTAATAGACCATCAAGAAATCTTGGCTGCTCGGAAAATGATAATAGCGTTCCTTATTTATTCGAAAGTGGTGGTGAAAAAATTGGCGAGTTGCAGTATGTAGAGTTAGATCATATATCAAGGACCCAAGCACATCGATACGTTCTTTTCCACCATGATGTGATTGAGCCATTTAGAAGGTTAGTATAAACAATCAATAGCATAAACATATGTTTTTACATCTTAGTACTAATTAAGCTTCTTTTTAAGTTTAGAAACTACAAGAGAAGCTTGGTCATCAACAACCGTTCTCGACGACCTAACCAGCGTGATGTTGATAAGATATTCACGGAGACGTTTCTTGATTGGTTTAGGCAACAAGTAAGTTAATTACCTTTTCCTTTATTGTTATGTTACTTACAATGGGTTGTATATAAGTTACTTACAATGGGTTGTATATAAGTTACTTATATATGGATTACCTTCAGGTTAACGATGGGCTTCAAGTGTCTGAAGAAGCTGGAATTCTTGCTCGAGGTCCAAGGGAGATTGTGAAAAGGTACAAGGGATATTCCATCAATGGATATCGGTTTAAGGTCAAACAATTTGAGAGCAAGGGCCGAACACAAAATTCTGGAGTAGTTGTCACTTCGTCAACTACAAGTTATGCTAGTTCTCGAGATTTGAACCCTTTAGAAGGATACCTTGACTACTATGGAGTGCTTAATGATATCATTGAATTAGATTTTGATGAAAAGTATAGGGTTGTCTTGTTTCGATGTCACTGGGCTGATGTGAATAGTTCTAGAGGTGTTAGGAAAGATGAGTTTGGGTTTACTCTAGTCAATTTTGATCGGCTCATTCATACCGGTGATCATGTTGTTGATGACCCTTATATTTTCTCCTCTCAAGTTAAACAAGTTTTCTACTCACAAGATCCGATCGAACAAGCTTGGCATGTTGTTGTTCACAATACACCTAGAGATAATTTTGACATGGGTAGGGAATCCTCCAATGAGCCACGAACGGAGTTTTGTCCATCCAATGTAATGGTTGACGACTCCGAAATGCAATGGAGTAAATATGATGTTGAGTTAGATGAATAACATGTTTGATTTTGTAAATGGGTTTAGGGGTTCTCATTTTGCAAGGTCAACTTATCTTAAAATTGTGTTTATGCAATGTATATGAATTCTATTTGGATGTAGCATTGTGTAATTCATTTTCTTTGGTAATTTTGTTGAGTTCTTATACAACTTTATTTAATTTTAGTTCTTAGTTTTTATATTTGTCGATGATAATATGGAATACCATTTAATTGATCTTTTTTGTCAACATTAAGATTGCAGCAGGATAGCGGCGTCCAATGAAGTAAACGTCACCATTTAACGACGCCTAACGAATCAAACGCCACTATATAGTGGAGTCAAAGTGGGAGGCCGGTTACCACCTAACTGGGAGGCCGGTTGGAACCTTTAATTTTGGTTTAGGGTCTGTCCTGACTGGGCGCCCAGTTGAACCCTAACCGGGCCCCCAGTTGGGCTTTCTAATTTCTAAATATTAGTATTTTCTAATATTAATTTCTATATATGGCGGCGTCTTGTATCTAGACGCCACTATTTGGCGGCGTCTGATGAAGTAGACGCCGCTATTTGGTGGAGTCAAAGTGGGAGGCCGGTTGCCACTTAACTGGGAGCCCGGTTGAGGACTTTAATTTTGGTTTAAGGTCTGTCTTAAGTGGGCGCCCAGTTGACTCCTAACCGGGCCCCCAGTTAGGCTTTCTAATTTCTAATTATTAATATATATATATATTTTTTAATTTCTTATATATGGCGGCGTCTGGATACGTGTTGGGCCGCTAATTGATAAATTGAAGATTAAACGACGTCGTTTTGGTAGCCTAAACCAGCTAAAAATTGCTAAGTATTTTTCTTCCCTCATTCGAAACACTCCTCCATTTTCTTTCATCTTCTCCCTTCTCCTCTCCTCCGCCCTAAAATTCTGATTCGCAGCGCCCTTTTCAGTCCTCGAATCATTCGCAGCGCCATTTTCGCAGGTCTCCTACTTCGATTCGGCGTCTGGGTAAGTCTAATTTTTCCATTCTCCTTTCCTTTTCTTTTCTCCTTTCCTTCTCCTTTCCTTCCTTTCTCCTCGAATCATTCCCAAATTTCTAAAACCCTAAATTCATTTTCTTCGGTTCATTTTCTTTCCTTTTCTCCTTTCCTTCTCCTTTCATTCCCAAATTTCTAAAACCCTAAATTCATTTTCTTCGGTTTCAATTTCTGAAACCAAATAATTTATGGTCCTCACCTTCCTCTCTGTTACCATTGTTTATCTGTCAATTTCTGAAACCATTTTATGTTTTTCTTGTTCCCATGCTTGTGTGTTTTGTTCGCATCACTTACTTTGTTCCCATGCTTGTGTGTTTTGTTCTCTGTAGGTTATTATTGCTAGACGTGAGGGAGAGTTTAAGCTAGCTAAGGGGTAGTTTTACTTTTTTTTCTTTTTGGTATTCCATCAATGTTGCTGCACTACTTGCCATTGATTGTTTTGTGACTGATAAAATTAAAAGCAGTTTCATTTCATTTAGTTTTAACTATTATATCAGAAACTGTTCTTTAACTGTGTTTCGAACTGTGTTTCCGAATTCCCACACTTTCCACTTGTTGTTCTTATTCACATTACCAAATCCTGGAAAGTGCATAGACATGCATCACCAATTTACCATGTTAATCACTACAATAATAAGTAGTAATTAAAAATGTGAAAGGAGTAGTCTCCCCAAGTAGTATATAGTAAATGCTGTTTCTAATTTATGTAAGTAGTAGTTTAGAAAATTTAAAAATGTGTGATCTGTTTGAGATTTCTAGCTATTTTGTTGAGCCGATAAGGGTTTTCTTTTGTTGTGTAATCAGCATTTGTCTGAATCTCTATATAGTAACAAGGCATAGGCAGACAAGGCATAATAGGTATTCTAAATTAGGATATGTTAAAGGTAGCCATTGGTCCCCAAAAGCCCAAAGTTTTTGTCTAGCATTAATTCAATTGCTAGTCAGCATCATGATATCCCACTTGGCTCATAAAACTGCATCTTAACATCTTAACATCCAACTGCAAAATGCCTATTAAGTAGGGCTTTTTTCTTTCTTTCTTTTTTTTTGGTGAAATCTGTCGAAAGCAACATCTTAGCATCCATTCTGCTACATTTTGGCCTGTATCTTAACCCGCTAATCCTGCAATTTTGTTCATATTCTTATACAATCATACCTGTTGTGGTCTTTTTTTTTTACAGTTGCAATTTGCAGATCAAGATAAACACTATTGCTGTTAATATGGAAAACTACAATAGAAGGTTCGTAAGAAATGGAATTTGTTATGATTTAAGTTTGAATATTCCATATGTAGTTTCAATAACTAATTTGTTTTGTATTTGTGTTATTGTAACTAATTTTTGTTTGGTTTTTTTGTCTACTATGCAGCAAACCCAAAGGTTTCTTGAAGAGGAAAAAACCGAAAGGTTCAACTTCTATAATAAACTCGAAGAAAGCAATTCAGCAGCAATGTCGAGTAAAACCTACTGGCATCAGGGAGTTAGCAGCAAATGACGACCCCATTGAGGCTGCAAATGGAGAGGATGTTCATGTTCCGGCTCTCCCCACTTCGACCCCAGAAGTGGATCCTCCCACTTCGACCCCAGAAGTCGATCCTCCTCACTTCGACCTAAGTAGTGGATCCTCCCACTTCGACCCCAGCAGTGGATCCTCCCACTTCGCCTCGGGTCGGTTCGGCTGCGCTTAACGAAGCTGGGGTTTCTGCTAATAACTCCCAACCGTGTACCAGTCGTGATGCCACTTCTGAACTCTCTGAGCCGGTTGATTCATATTATATGACAACAGTTACAGGTATTCGACTAAAACCATAATCTATTTGACTTGGGAATTTTCTATCACTTTTTTTATTATAATTTACTAACTCATTTTTAATTATAGTTGTTGATGACAATGGAGTGGAGAAACAAGTAAAAACAAATTTGAATAAACTCTGGACCGAAAGGCCTCCCTACAGAGTTATTATTAAAGGGCAATGAATTGAAGCAACCTGTTGGAGATGAAAGCAAACTCCTTGGAGGATTTTTAGGGAAGTTGGGTCGGGATCAAGTACGACTTCCAATGAGTTTAAAGCCATGGAATACCATTGAACATACTGTCAAAGAAAGAGCGGTCGAGTTTGTTAAGGTATGTAACTTATTTTTCATCTTTCCAAATAGAGTTCTAAATTGTGTTTGTGTTCTAAACATTATTGTTTATGTTTCCAGACAAGATTTCGCTTTGACTGTGACACACACCCATGGCTAGAAATGAATATGGGGAAAAAGTGGAGGGACTACAGGCATAAATTGAAGAAAGAATTCTATAGAGATACACTTCCTGCGACGAAAGCTGCGCGAGATCCAAAGATACCCGCATACCTTTTTGACCCCATGGTAGAATATTGGCACTCAACAAAAGGAAAGGTACATCTTATTAGTATTTAAATTTGTAGAAAAAGTGCATTCTTGTTGACACATTATTCTTGTTGGTACATTAACATTATGCATTTTTTGTTAATAGAAAAAGGCAAAAGTAGGAAAAGAGAGCCGAGAATGTCAACATAATCTTCACACGGCAGCTTCAAAAAGCTTTGCGAGACTAAGAAATGAGATGGTAAGTAATTTAGAATTGCTGCGTTTTTAAAGAATGTTAATATTAATCTTGGTTGCTGCTGCTACTTTTTTTCTACAAATTTAAAAAATTTGAACAAATTGTTTTATTTATAGAGGAACAAAGGAGAAGATGTTGGGCGTCTTAACGTGTTCAGGAAGACGCATACAAGAAGAAATGGAGCACCTGTAAACGAAAAAGCCGGGGAAGTTATGGTGAGTTTTCCAATTCTAAATGAAGCAATTGTTGTCATTTAATGTGTATTATTTCTCTTTGCAAGTGGCTCTAACATGTGGTTTGTAATTGTTATAAAAGAAAAAGATAGACGATTTGAGGAAAACTGTATCTACGGAGGATACAGTGAATTTGTCAAAGGATGAAGTTGAAAGCAGAATTTTGGTTGAGGTGTTAGGGGAAGAACAACCTGGCCGAGTCAGATGTCTTGGATTGGGGGTCACACCAAAAGACGTCTTTAAAGACAATGCTCATTTGTTCACGGCCTATTCGAAGGGAAGTTCTTCATCAGAGGTTCAGCAGCTAAGAGAAGAAATGCAGGTTCGAAATTTAAATTGTTTTACTTTATAATTTGATGAAAACTGGAAATTACAATAAAGGAGTTTGTTACGGTTTCATTTTGATTTGACATGGGTTGTTTTCGTCATTTTAAAGTTATTTATGTCTTTTGTGTGCAGCGAAGGGAATTACAAAATCAACAAAAGATTGCGCAAATTGAAGAAGAGAGACGAGTGGAGAGAGAGCAGCTTGAGCGTTTGGCTACTGAAAATGCTCGAATGAACTCTAAACTAGATAAGCTCATGATGATTGTTGCACGAAAATTCCCAGATTCTATAGATGTTGTGACGGAGAGTATGCCACAGGTAATGAGATTTCCATTTTCTCTTTATTTAGTGCATGTAAAAGTCTTTGACCCTAAACTGATTTTCTAATTAAGTGCTATAACTCTTATATTTTTTAGTAGGGCACTCAAAATGCAAATACTAGTGGCGATGGCAATGGCGGTGACGATGGAGATGGCGATGGTGGTAATTTTTTTGTCAATACTTCAATTTCCAGTGCACAATCACGCTGTGGTAAACAAGTAGATACAATATGATTCTTTTGATTCCTTAAATTCCTTTAATCATGTGTGATTGATGTAACACTTGAACAATAGAGTTTTTTACTGAAATTGTGTATAGAACAATTTTCATATATATATATGCTAATTTGAATACACTTCTTTGGTAATTAAGGTCGCAATATTCAAAATTTCGTTTCAATTGCATCGTATTCGTATTTTATATTTTGTGCTATTATCGTAAATAACTCCCAACCACCCTAAATTTTCCTATAAATAAAAGTCCTCATTTGGGGTATACCTTTATATAGCGGCGTCTAAAGAACAAAACGCCCTTATATAGCGGCGTCTAACGAACAAAACGCTGCTATATTTAACTGCTATATTTAACTAATTGCATATAGCGGCGTCCAGACGCCGCAAAATAGGGGCGTCAGGACGCCGCCAAATAGGGGCGTCCAGACGCCGCAATATTTAATTTTAAAAAATTTTGTTTTTCATAAAGGTCGACAGATAGCGGCGTCTAAATTATTTTAAAAAATTTTATTTTTCAAAAAAAATAGTGATATTGGAAAAATTATATGACGGCGTTTAGACACCGTAATGTAGATAGCGGCGTCTGGTGGCAGGACGCCGCAAAATAACGACATTTTTTTATAACGGCGACCTTGACGGCGCCTGTTCAGACGCCGTTATTTTAAATAGCGGCGTTTATAAACGCCGCTATTTCACTGTTTCTCTGTAGTGTGGCCTTCATATCATCTGGATGAGTTCGAACAAGGTTCATGAGTGCATCCTTGAATCTCTTAGCTCTTGCTCTAGTAATCGGACCAATACGCATCTTCAATGGATCAAATGGCATCTTCTTGGCACTTGGAACATGCTCATCGGTTTCTCCATGATCTTCATGTATCTCCATGCTTCCTTGCAGCGCTTGCACATTCTCTTCATGCTCTTCATGCTTGTCTTCAAGTCCATGATAACCTTTGGGCGCATTATAGCCTTCAAGCATTGAAAATACATATGTTAATTAAGTTAAAGTACTATCTTAGATATAATATATATATTAATAAATAAATAATAAATATATTTTAAATAATAAATAATGAGTTAAAAATAAATAAATAATATATATTTAATTACTATACGGGTGGGTTTGGACAGACCTTGGACAAAACTTTTTTAATTGAATGGACTTGGACATAAGTAGAGTCCCGTTTAATCGGGTCAGACTGGAATTGGACAAACTATGTAAGTATCATATAGCTTGGACCCGGCCCGACCCGATCCATGAACACTTCTAATTGCATGGAGCAAGTTGGATCAATTTAATGCTATGAAATTTAATGATTGTTGGCGAATTAAGATTTTAAATCATAGCTTTCTAATTGGTGAATACGTGCCATATGGTCTATATGTTTTAGCTATGTTTGTTGGCTCATTTCGCAATGGAGAAATCGTGGGATTTTTTAAGGAAATTTTATTTGGCCTATAATGCTTCACAATTGGTGCTTTCTAGAGCTGGTGAACAAAAATAATGAACCGTAAAAAAAAAAAAAAAAAAAAAAAAAAAAAAAAAACTGGTGAACAAATTAAGCATAAGCCTGACTTGTTTCTCCCCCATAAGAAAGTTGATGTTCTCAATGTACAAAAAAAAAAGTTGCTGTTGTCATAGCATGAAGTACCCCGCCGGTGGGCTTTTGCAAATTGAATGTAGATGCGTATGTAGATGATTATTTTGGACATATTTTTAATATATGATTTTTTTAATAGTATAATCGACATATATATATATGTATAATAATGTATACAATAAGGGTTTGACTTTGGACACGTGGCAGGGTTCACGGTCTAATCCATTTGGGATGCACAGGGAGCTAGCTTGGAGGCTCGGGCTAGGAGGCAAGTTGAGAGTACTACTCTCAACCCTTTTCTGATGAGAGTGACGTGTTCCTACCCTACTCACCCATATACAAATACTCACCTGGTAAATACTCACCTGGTACAAAATACTCACCTAGTGAGATTCTCACCTGGTAAATACTCACCTGGTGAGATTCTCACCTGGTGAGATACTCACCCAGTACAATACACACCTGGTGAGGCCATGCTCACGAAATACTTATACCCATAAAACAGTTACCCATGAACCCACGTTCTCCACGTTCTCAAAATAAGAACGTGGGGGCAGTTACTTACTAAAATTAAGGGGTATAAATAAGACCCTTAGACAACAGAGAAATGGTTAATCATTCTTCCATTATTCACAGCATACAGAGAATTTATTCTCTAAAAAAGCTCTCTAACCCAAAGAAACTACCAACACCATAAACCACAATCACAAACACCGCCTGCCACCGCGCACTCATCATCAAGGAACTGCTCCAGCCTTCCTCCCTGCCACCTCCTGTGGATCCTTATCTGTTTGTGACGTTGCCTCACTCTACATCCAAGAATCCTTATTTACATTTTGGCGACTCCGCTGGGGAGGAACAATCACAAAAGGTAAATTACGGCAGAAAGCACCGCTGAGCAGCCATGAGTGACGACGGTAATGATGTCGCGCCTCCTCGTTACTTTCTGGAGCTTATGGAGCTGATTAAGTCCAACGATCAAAAAGCGAGTGAGATAATAGATTTTATGGAGAAGTATAATGCTATTATGGAGGAGCGTATAGTGCAGTTGACTCGAGCACTAAATGGAAGTAATGGTAAAAACGCTGAAATTCCCACCACTGCTAATGGTGGAAACCTGTCAGAGGTGAGCAATGGTGGACAGGGTGGTGCTGAAGGTACTCCCAAAGAAACACTACCACCTCCACCATCCTTTAATTTGACTCCCATATCGGAAGACAATGATACTCAGTATGTCACAAAGGAGCAACTTGAGAAGATCTTTCAGAAAAGGAATGTCGTCAGCTCTGAGTTTGATTTGAAGCTCCCATACTCTCAAAGGGTAGCAATGAAACCATACCCTAAAGACTATGTTAGTCCAAAGTTCAAGCAGTTTGATGGGAAGTCAGGGGATGCCAAAGAGCA